>JALPQI010004898.1:0-56316 GCA_025490895.1 Thaumatotibia leucotreta | reverse complement strand
AATAAACATAAACATAATCGGAAGTGATCTTTAAGAGGTTAAACGTAATACTATATGGCGAAGAAATCTATTAGCAAAACATAATTTGACCTTATTGGCGGAGGTTTTTATGGATATACTTATTACCCCCATGGATTGTTGCACCCACAGCGGAGGTTGCTTAGTCATCTACATGTGTCTGAAGTTGAAGCTGAGGGTTATTATGGAGCTTCTTTAGTTCCAAATAGTCGGCACTAAAATCCTACAATTTTAGTCTCGTAACGCCCTGACATTCGCACATATTTTTGTCTCCTAATCTTCATACATTCTACTAAACTAGAAACTAAGAAAAACTAGAGTCAATAATGGCTGTGCTCATTATGAAGTTGTATGACACGGTTGTCCACAGTCATAATCCTGGCCTTGCAGCCACGCTTGCCCTGGCTCACACATCTCCAAATGGCCTTCGAACCCGTACAGCACCGACGGTCTTTGTTGAAGCGATGATGTCCATACTTTAACATTGGATTACCATGTCTAGACGTTATGAAGATGAAACCTGGGAAAAAAAATATAGTCATTTGCTTGCCTACAAAAAAAAATCAAGACTCGGTTACCTATGAAATTTATCGGCCACTCGGTCTTCCGGTCTTCGGAAGACCAAGTGGCCGAGGGGTGCAGGATCAGCCGCGAAAGCTGAGTACGTGGGTTCGATCCCCACCTCGGACGGTGGTGATCTTGGTCGTGTTTTCTTTGGTATATGACATATGACATCCAATATTGAAAATTTATATAGTATTAAGTAGTGTGACTACTGGGGAAAATTAAAAAAACACAAATCAAATTATTTAGTTAATAAATAATTTGATTTGTGTTTTCACAACACGTTCAAAGGTACTTGACTTTTAAATGGAGTTGAATAAATATGTAGGTATTTTTCAGGTTATCGTAACTTCAAACAAATAAAATCAATACAATGTAAAAAAATATTTATTAAAAATAATTATTAAATTTCTATTCGCATTAGTATATTGTTATCATATATTTATTTAATTGATTGAACTAACTGAGCTCGCTCTAACTGTATTTTTCAGCTAATCTCACTTCGGAGGGACATGCGTATGGTTGAGATTAGACTTGATAACGTGTCCATCTAAGGTGGTGATGGAGCCCTTGCACCCCGTAGCGGACCTGGTGCAGAACCACTGCAGTTTGGGGCCTCGACTGCGGTTGTTGAGGTTGTAGCGGTGGCCGCGGTAGATCGCCGCGTAGTTACCGCTTCTGGTTGTTGTTAACACCAGTTCTGAAGAAAAAAGATTTATTAGCGACAAATAAGAAACCCATGGCTTTATTGAAACGTACTTATATTTTTGTGAGAGTTAGGGTGCGGCTCCACTGACGCGGAGCTGTGGGAGCTCGGCCAATAAGATAGCATCACAGTGTTTCGAATTCCAATTTGAAGAATGTAATTGGTCAATTTTGCACAGCTCCGCGTAAGTTGAGCCGCACCCTTAGGGTGACCGCGAAAAGTGGAAATCTCTCTGGAATCTTTTACCTCTGTTAAGGGCAGATTTTTCAAATCGCAATTTACCTTCAATTTACGTACATTATAGTTTCAGCCAGATACCAAAGAAAAATACCGAAGTTTTCCAACGCCAGAGGTGGCATTTGAGCTCACGTCCTCAGCTTTCGCCTCGGCGACAAACACCAAAGACAATTCAACTCAAAAAATATTTAATGCAAACATTAAAGTAAAAATATTTAAAACAAGAATATAACGATCTTAAATTAAAAGAATATTGGAAATTTAAAAATCAGACCTAAATTGTTAGTAATGTAAAATAAAAGCAAGTTTAAACATATTGTGAAATCACAAATCAAATTATTTAGTAACTAAATATTTTGATTTGTACTTTTAATTTTTCTCCAGTAGTCACACTACTTAATACTATATAAATTATAAATATTAGATGTCATATACCAAAGAAAAACGACCAAGATCACCTATGTCCGAGGTAGGGATTGAACCCACGTACTTTACAGTTTTCTAGAATAGCTAGAGAGAGATGGTGGTGCCATCTCTAAGAGATGGTGATGCCATCTCTAACATACACATCCATAACATCACCATCTCTTAGACCATCTCTAAGGGCAAGCACTAACTACATGCCTGCACCTCCTATTTAGAATACTTTACACCATCTCTCTCTAGCTATTCTAGAAAACTGTAAAGTATTCTAAATAGGAGGTGCAGGCATGTAGTTAGTGCTTGCCCTTAGAGAATGGTCAAAGGCGCCTAGCCTTGTAAGGGATTGCATATACCCGAGAAATTTGACCGGTGGTTGCTAAGACCGAGTGGCCGAGGGGTACAGGCATCAGCCGCGAAAGCTGAGTACGTGGGTTCGATCCCCACCTCGGACATAGGTGATCTTGGTCGTTTTTCTTTGGTATATGACATCTAATATTTAAAAGCAAGGTTATTAAGGTAAGCAAGTAATGTTTAGCATGGCTTAGATGTCAATATCAACATTCAGTTCCGACATTTTTAGCGTCATATTTTATTTATTTAATTGATCAACAAAAACTGTACAATCCAACAATTTACTATTACTTAATTTACACTTTGTAGTGGTTCCGACCAGCATTTAAAGGCGCTGTGGTTACAGCCCAAAAAAAAAACAAAGCCTGTGCTAGGATAGGACCACTTACAATAATTGTTCGCGAATTATTCGCTAGACATACTATCCAGAGAGCAATTGGTAGAAACCGTTGCATCTTAATTTTTGCAGTTGCAAATTTTGTTAGAATCCTACTAACTGATAATTATTAAAATTGGTAAAACAGATGTGTGTGAGAGTGTTTTATTTGAATATAACATGGATTTTAGAAATAATATATTAAAAAAATAGCTACACAATCTATAAATATTGCTCAGTAAGTACCTAGATATAAATTGGGAATGCGTTTATATTTGATTCACTTTCACAAAATATTGAATTACAATGATATGAAATGCAATGAAGTCAATAGTGAACTAAATTAAAGCAATTTAAACACAATGACTTTCCACACCTACGACACGCGGTTTTCACTTTTTTTACTTTTTTATCCGCTTCCCGACTGCTCATACTTTCTCTTAACTTCGTATAACAGCCTACGCACTTTTTTTTCTTTTCAGCAACTTGAAACATGTGTGCTTGTGTATTGATTGGCTTGGATCTGAAGTTAATTTGCCCTGTGAAAACATCAATTATATTATTTATATTAGGGACCGAAGAGCTGGCAACTTCCTCGCACAGCGTATCGGCATTGCTATAATATCTACAGCATCCCCGGTATAGTGCCGCAAGAGCAAATTTTAGATTTAGGATTGGTTAGGTTAGTTAAATTTAATTTAAGTAAACATAAATTGTACAGATATGTCAGATAACTATGTAAATAAAGATTAAAAACGAATAATAAATAGCATTATATTTTTTGTCTGTTCAGTTTAATTGCCACTTGGCGACTAGCGTTGGCGCTTTAATATCTCTGTCCATAAGGAGCTCAATCACCAACAATGCCTAATCCAACTAAAATAATATTAACTTCAAAAAACAATGATTGCCCATTGTTTTTTGAAGTTAAAAACTTTAATTTACGGGTATTGACAATTTGTTACGTATGCTTCAATAAGTTTTGTATTTATCAGAGATATTTTGAATATCACTTCTAAATGAGTAAGCTATTCACACTCTCCGAGCTAGTATACCTATAATACCATCATAATAGTTACTAGCTTAAAGCCCTTTACATGTCATATCAATTACTTTATTATTAAGATACATTGAAACGTCATATATATATGATATCTATCTAACATTGAACTTTTACTCCTTTTACAGTCCCTCTTCTACGTACACCCTCATTTTAATGCGACTAAATTTAACATCTTGGATCAATGTCCTTATAGAACTTGTCATGGTTGTGCGCATGTTTCCTGACGGCCAGGTCGTGGTGGACGACGACGCAGGCGCGGCAGCCGCTGGTGCTCTGCTTGACGCAGCGCCACATGCCCTTCGTCTCGCCGCGGGGGTCGCCGTACGAGAGGTTGTACCTGTGCCCTTCCATCAGCATCACCGGCTTGCCTTTTCTGGATTCCGCGAACGTTACTGGAAAAGTGAATATTACACAATAGGCATGATGACTGGCAAATCAAATCAGCATCTTTTTTCAAACTGTCAAAACGACCACCGCTATGGAATTTTACATGAAATACTCAAAAGTGACGTCACGTTTGAGTACTGCCATATGATCTACTCTTTTAAGTTCATTTCAATTTATTAAATAGAAGTTCTGTTCTGTACCAAAATTATTGCAATCTACGTCTTGTTAATAATTTCTTCGTGTATTATGTCGTGCACAATGATAAATAGTTTATTTTAACTACAGTCATCATCCCTAATTACCAATGACCTAAACGCCATTCAAAAATTATATTCGTAATTTATAAAAATATAATTATATGAAAATTGAGAATACCAATTTCCCATCACAAGTTCGGGAAACCTAACCTAAACTATTTGAAAAATATTTCATGTACAAGACAGATCAATAAAATATATACAGCAATAGATTTTGATATAATTTTATTCATTTATCCTTTAATTTTCATCGTTATACAGCAGACACAGGTGTTCCTAAATGTAAATGCAAATAAGAGTCTGTCAAGTGTCAACTGAGTCACAGTTATACTTACTAAAAAAAATCCCAACTTATGTGATCTTCGCATATATATTAGTGTAAAATATAGATATAGTCCATTACTGCACAATAATTAATTATGCACTAAAGAAGTGCACTAGAAACTGCACTAGAAAAGTTGATTGATCTATCTACTTTTATTTAAGTAACCAAAGGTCCATAAAATTAAATACCTTACGACTACCATATACCATCTTAAATACTAATTCGATTTTGGCAGTCGTCAGCGTGGTTCCGTTGCGTTAGAATGTTTAATTACAAAATTTCAAGGAATAATAAAATATTTTAAATAGAACTAATGATATTGTTACAATTTCAATGTCATCATTTAACACTGTTAAAAGCCAGCATTTTTCAATGGTTATGGTCTTTTCTCTGAATGGCGCCACCATCGACTATAATTAGAGTCGCTGGACAACGATAATTGCTTTGTTTAACGCATATCCAGAAGGATTTGTCCATGCCGGTGGGATCTCCACGCCGGAAATTGTATCGATGTCCTTGCCAAAGGCACACAGGATTACCCCTCTTAGATGGGATGAAAGTTGGCTCTGGAAAAGAATATATGAATGTAGTAATTAATTTCAACAAAGTGAATCAATTAAACTACGAAGAAGCACTAAACCAATTTAATACAAAATTAATATTTATACGGAAAATGTTCTTTGAATTTATTTAAATATAAATAAAACCGACGAATTTATGTATTAATAATTAATACGATTACAATTAAAATTATTACATTAGGTATCTTAAATTTATAACTAACACCTAAGTTTGCTACCCGAGTGAGGTGCTTGATATTTGAAGCTATCCGATGTTATATAGATATTTACATCACATTCAATTATACATATATATTATAATCGTAAGTTGAAAAATATGCTCCAAGAGATCTATTTAGTAGGTAAACATTTGGTTTAAAAGAAATATTATTGGTTACAATATATATTCTTCTTTTTCTCTTGGAACCAATGTCTAACAATGGTAAACATAACTTCTTCAAATATAAATCATGTTAGGCCGAATACATTTTAGAAATGATCAATCTTTTGTCTCATATTCGTCTCAATAATGGTTGTGCTCATATTTTTTTAGAAAGGTGGTTTCGTTCACGATGGATATGGTCGCCCGGCAGGATAGGCTGCATTGTTTGACACATCGCCAAAGCGATGAATTTTTTCCAGCAGCAGACAAAGCATAACGATGTCCTTCCAATAGGCACACTGGATTACCCATGCGAGACTTGGCAAAAGTAAGCGCTGCAACAATCCAAAACGTTTTGAGTTACGAGTACAAACGATTTTTTTCTTAACGTAACAGTTGGCTTACCGCGAGCTCCGAAGTTCGCCAATTTCGGGGATTTGTCTCTGTCAGTACTGTCTAGTGACGCTCTCGTTGGTGTGACAGAAACAACGAAATTTTCCCCGAAATTTGCGAACTCGAAGTTTGCGGTAAGGCCGCAGAGCTTGAACCAGCGAGTAAGCCACTGTCAGTTCTTTGTAGCATCTATATTTGCTTTATTTTTAGAAAGTTTTCTTTCGTTGAAGATTGGTCATCTTGCTAATCATATTACCAGGTCAGAGGCCCCGGGTTTGTTTAGAGTAGAACAAGGTATCCACTGAAGTGAGGAAAGGATACGATCTAGGGTCAGGGTTATTTACGCACCATCTAAATGATTCAAATTATTCTGTATGTCTTATTATACAAGTTTATTATGCAATTAGTGTAAATAAAAAGTAACAATGAAGAGAATGGAGTGAAAATCAATATTAAAAGTTATAATTATCAGCATTAAGTTTTTGTTTGAAGCCGACCAGCACACGAGTAATACGTTCTGCTTGACAGAACCACATTGAGGTTTAGCTATGGTTGTGTTCATTCTTCACAGCGACAATTTCGTCCCCGATCATTGAAATAACGGCCTTGCAGCTGAACCGTCCCGGCTGCTTGATGCAGCGCCAGGTTGTCTTCTCCACGGCTGCCCCCCGTACCCCGCTCCCGTAGGACAAGAAATATTTGTGCCCGTTCAGATACAGCATCCGCTTTCCTGAACGAGATATTTCGTAAATCGCCCCTGAAATATCAAAGATATAGTTTCAAATCGCAAGGTTTTACAGTTCTTAAACACTTGAGCTACACAAATACAGTAAAGAAAATCTTGATTAGTACCAGATCCAAGTTTAATCTGACAATGAGAAAACATTAACGTTTATTTTTACCATATCGGGTTTACGTTATCTTTTGAAATCTCGGTTATTCTATTAGTACCTATTGCAACATTTAAACAGTTTTTGTTGGGATTATGATTTTTGGTGGTTGTACAATAGGTAATAAAGTATGGAGTACAATACTGTAAACTCATTACATTTTATTTATTTACAAAATACTATTCTATTCCAAACTTAAATTACTAAAATTTTAAAAAGATACTATGAATTGTACATTTGTGTAACAATTAAGCATACAGATATAGTAGTTTTAAGGCTTACACAGGCCTGACGATTATTTTATTTTTGATGACAGGAGATAACAATGTTAAAAAAAAGCTCATTTGTTGGTGTTTTTTATTGTTACTATTTCTATAAAAAAAACCCTATGGCTTCTTATAGCCTTTGCCCGTTATCAGGTTGTGCTGTGTGGTACAAATGTGACCACAGCCCTGCTAGTTATACGTGCAAGTTTAACGGCTAATCGCATACCCTAGATGCAATCATGTACCTAGATATAAAAAACATCTGCTAATCGGTAGGGACCAAACCAGAATTTGGGAAAGTTAAACAATACAAAAGATTGTAATGATGCAACGTGCGTCAGTACGTTTGCGCCTTCTCACTTGAGCCACACTATGCGATCCGCGGGGTTGGCTGCGGAGTATGCGGCCAAAATGAAACATTCCAAGTACTCTGCCCTGGAACCAATGTACGACTTTGTACCGGTAGCGGTCGAGACTGGGGGGCCTTGGGCTCTGGAGGCTAAAAAGTTCGTGAGGGACTTAGGTCGGCGGCTGAGAGACGGTGGTTGTGACCCCCGTTCCGGCTCATATTTGGTTCAACAGATATCCCTGGCTATACAGCGCGGTAACGCAGCCGGGGTGATGGGGACTTTTGGACCGGGTGCGGGACGGAGCGGGGATTGCAATTAACATTTCTTTTTTTTTGTGTTCTATTGACGAAGCCTGTTGCGGATATTGTCATTAGTGAGTATGACGAAGCTTGTTGCTGATTCCATTTTGTAGCATCTTGACGAAGCCTGCGGCGGATTTAATATGTGTAAATTGAGTTCCTATTATGAAATAAATAAATTATCATGAAAGATTGTAAGATCTTCATTTCATGTGTAATACATTGTATTACAATTTATGTACGTACGTACATGTAAAATGTGTGTACATGTCATATACACACATTTTTACTTCAATTGAAGTACCAGGTAAATTCTAACCCCTTAAATCTGACAAAAATACCTATCGGGCAGTGGCCACATATGTATAGCTTGAAAACATCCGAGAAGGTCAGAGGTCAAACAAGAACCACAAACTTTGGAAGCGATCGATAACTATGATCACAACATCGATGAATCGTGACAAACTTAGTTAGGTACACATACCTTGTCTTATAATCTACCAAAAGCTCGGCCGCCGATATAAATACTACCCATGGTTATGTTCGTTAGTGATCTTGATGACAACACCATCCACGGTGGTGATGGAAACCCGGCAGCCGCCAGTGGTAGTCTTAACGCAGCGCCACACACTCTTAGAACCACTCTCCCGAAAGAGACTGAACCGCCAGCCACCAAGCAACATCACAGGTCGCCCACTCTTACGAGTCGAGTTCATATATATTGGTTCTGAAAGTAGTATTTGTCGTTTTAAGCATTTTTCAATAGCCAACTAGATGCCAAATATAGGTACTAGACAAACTTTGGCCTATTTCACTAATAAAATATATCTGTCAGAGTAATGTTATAAGTAGAGGATTTGTTTAAAAATAACATACACTTTGAAGGGTTTTATTGTAAAATATAGGTATACGACAAGTAGAAGTTACAATCACAGTAAAATTGTTATTATCAGTAGAATCTTCTACTGATGAATCTTCTTCTTCTTCTAATATATTATTATATGTAGTTGTAGAATTGCTCACATATCTATAATATAAATTACTATTAATAAAAGTAAGAAGACCTTAAGGAGGGTGCTTACTGTGATTACCATTGACCACGACTACGACGCCGTCGATGGTGAAGAGCGACACCCGGCAGCCGCGGAACCACTGCGTGCAGCGCCACTTGATCTTGGACTGGTTCACCGAGCAGCGATTATATCGCTGGCCTTCCACCACAAGTATAGGGTTGCCTTGTCGTGAGCTAATGAGATAAGGCCCTGAAAGCCCAAGCTATTTTCAAATATTTAACAATAGTTATTACTAGATTTCGGATTTGCACATCCGAGAATTACCGATGAAACACATTCCAAAATAAACTTTATCTCCTTACAATAGTGCCAGCAACTAGAGAGCTGACGGCTTGTCAACGCCATTTTTCATGATTGTGCCTTTGCGAGCTTAGTGAATATGTGCATGTTCATTTCAACGGGCACAATAGTACTTTTATCAATGAATAGTCAACATACCAGGCAAACTCGTCCTTTACCTCGGACGTGCCCTCTCATTGGTCTACTTATTTTCTGAAGCTAGGATAGTTTCGTTGTAATTGTGTTTCGGTAATTAATAATTACTAATGATGTTATGAATGTACCTACTTGATATTGGATTAGTTGTAGCTGGTGGGAATCGTGTTGTATGGACGCTCCGTCACTGCTATCTATTACTAAGAGAAACCGTTGTACAATACTGTCAATATCTGCATTGTTTCAGCGAAAAGCATGAACACAACATCAGTTGGAAGCAACCTGCATCCAACGTCTCCCGGTGATCTTTAAGGTCGTCTGCCCACCTCGTGGGTCATAAAATAATACGGCCTCTATTCTAAATGAATAAAGCCTAAACTTAATATATACATGTTCGTACGAGTAAATAGGCTGGTTAAAAATTTAGAAAAGTTTTATGCAATATTTTGAATCTGTAATTTATTAATGTATTAAATTTTAAAACATGTAATTAAAGCAAGTATTATTTGTACTTTATGTCATCGTGAAATTATTGTTTAGCTTAGAAGTCAGAACGAATAAAAAAGTAAATTAGAATGCTACCTAAAGATTTCTACCCTTGGTGTGTAACATAAATGGCGGCGCTCACGCCTGTTTTGAATTAATCAAATTATTTCATAATCAATAATCCACCGACACCCTTTCGGTCGACGTAGCCTCAAAGCTATCGCTAGTCACAGCCAAACTTCTCCTTGATTCTCGTATTCTGGAACTAATTCTTCAGCGTAAATACGCAAGTCTACAGACAGCTGGCCAGGTGGTTTGCAAGGCATCTGTGGCCAGGTAGATTTCACTAGTCTGTGACAAATCTAATTATTGCATGCAGTGTCTTATTTTTACATAGTTTTCCACGACGATGCACTAGGGCTGTCGCTGGTCTCCGCCAGTTCATGCTTCTCCTTCATCCTCCTGTTCTGGAACCATATCTTCAGGGCTTTGTCGGAGATCCGCAGCTGGCTGGCCAGCTCCCGGCGCGCCCGGCTGTCGAGGTATCTGGTGGCGAGGTACATCTCCTCCAGCGCGCGGATCTGATCGGTGCTAAAGGCGGTGCGGAAGCGCTTGGATTTCGAACGAATTATCTTGACGCTTCTGTCTGCAGGTAGAAAAGTATTATGAGATTTAAGGACAAGACTTGAAAACGCGGCTCTGAGTCAATAGCCTACTCAATCTCTCTATAAACTGAACTGAGCAACCAAGCTATTTTAGTAGAATTCCTTAATAAAAATGTACCTAAGCTAAGTTAAGCTTAGTAGTAGGTAGCTAAATAAAATGTAATAAAAATATGCAAAATAAATTTTAATACAATTAAAGATATAAGTATGTACAAGTATAACATAAAAATATTCTGTAACACATACATAGGTATAATTAACTGACTGATCAGTGAGTACTGCATTATTAACACAAATTCCGATTTTGTCAATAGGTATAAAATTAATTGATATAAAAAAGCTGACCGTATTATTATTATTATCTAATCATGAAAACTTTTTTGTGTTAATAATGAGCTAATGACATTAAAAGATAGCGGGTCACTCACAGAAAAAATAAGCACAGGCTGGCAGGCAGCAATTATCCTGGGATAAGTTTCGTATTCTGGCAAAAAAAGCCAACGCTCATCGGTGGGCGATGATAGATTGGAAATTATAATTATAAAAACAAACAATTAATTACAACGAATCTAATTTTAAAATACAAACATAGCACTATTTACAGGTATTGAAAAAAAAAACAACATCCCCAAGTCGCTTTCCTGTGGGAGAATGCCCATAACACTGGCTACATTTCCTTGCTGGATGGCAATGCCTTAACCTCTGGCCAAGAAATGAACCAGCCCTATGGTCACCCGTTGTCTCAGACAGCCTTTTCTCCCAACTCCTTAAAACGTTTACAACCTCCTTAAACAGTTTTTATTATAACTTATCAAATAAATGAAATAAAAATGGTATAGATATAGATGTCAATATTAAAAATACATTTTAATAATTAAACTAAATCAATGTTTATGTTCGCCGTTAACTTTGAGCATATCGCCATCAGGCCCCGTGATGACGAAGGCGCGGCAGCCGAGGCTTCGCTTGCCGCACCGCCATCTTGTCTTGAGGCCGCTGGTGGTCGCCAGGTTGTACCGCTGCCCGCCCAGCAAGCACACGGGCTTACCGTACCGTGACGTAACAAATTGAGGTACTACAAGCGATATGACAGGTTATGATCAGTAATTTATCGCGTTTGGTTAATTCAACAGAGCGACGTAGATGGATCATGTCAACATAAAGTTATAATTAGTTTTTTGAACAACAGAAAACAATGAAAACAACTTTATTTTAAGATCAAAATAGACATCAAAATGAATTTACAAATGCGTAGAACAACTAAATACGGTATTAATGCTTCATTATTTCTTCTTTTTTTTGGCGGGCTGTACACGCTGCGACATTTGTCCGCTAAATGAGCTTGCTGGAAGGTCAGCGTCGACCTTCATCAGCATTATGCTGAGGCAAATCATTTCGTGGTAAAATTAGTATGTAGACTATGTAGTTGTTTATAATATCCTTTACGTTATAATGATTTTTACTATGTATAAATTAGTTCATAATGATTTGATTTTAATTTGCTGCATCGGAATCAACAAAAAATATCTAATGGTTATGTTCATTGAGCGACCTGACGATGACCCCGTCCACGGTGGTGAGGGAGACGCGACAGGCGGTCGTGGTGTACTTGACGCAGCGCCACACGGTCTTCATGCCGTGCTGCTTGTGGTAGTTGAAGCGGTTGGGGCCGAGCAGCAAGACGGGCCGTCGGCCGCAGCGAGACGACACGAACGTTGGAACTAGAACATAACTAGTCATGTCAAAATTTTCACCGTGTTTTAATTGATTTCCGTTAAATTAAAGGGAAGCTTATTTAGGTCAAAAATAATCAATTTCTCTAAGAAACTAGTATCTTAACTCTTACTGTTATTGAGTTATTAAAAAATTAGTTTAATGACTGAACAAGTGTATTGCAACCTTTATTACATCCTAATATTACTTAGTTTGACATGTGCCGTCAGTCACCTGAGATCTTATTCTTAAGGTTCTCTCACACTTGCCATTACAATTATTATGTATAAAAACGAAAAAAAAACATTTTTTTACGAAATTAACAAAAGCCGATATACCAGGCAACTTCTGCTACCCAAGTAACCTGTCCAATTTAACGGAAATCAATAAAAATACGGTGTATAATTTTGCAGTAGATAAATATATTAAATTTCTCCAGCCGTGGACTGATATAGGCTACTGCTGATGATGATGGTGATGATATTTTCATTGTACACTTTTTTCCATAGACCGGATCTTAAAATAGTACATTACATACGGTACATGTGCGAAAATAAAAATCGAAACGAGTGGCCTTAAAATATAGTACTTTAATACACCACTCCTGCGATCGCCAACCCACTTGCCCAGCGTGGCGATTTTTATAGGCATTTTTCTCCTAATGCGCCTTTGCACATAGGCTAAGGAGAGGTCGTTGTCTAATGTCTAGCATTGGACTAATGGTTATGCTGATTGGTCTTCCTGACTATAACATCATCCAGAGTAGTGACGGATGCCCTGCAGCCAGCTCGCCTGTACTTGATGCAGCGCCAGCACGTCTTTGGACCGGTGGTCCTGTAGTGGCTGTATCGCTCTTCGCCCATTATCATCATAAGACGCCGGCCACATTCCGATGTGATGAATACTGGGGCTTAAAACAAACATTATACGTTTAACACGCATCCAATATATAGTACCTAAATGGTTCATGTACGGCATGGCGTTCCCTTAGGTCTGTCTCTTTTTTTTATTGAATACGTTTACGTTATTTCCATTCAGAATCGAGAGCTCTTCCCATTATTATAGGAGAAAAATACTGTCTCAAGTTTACTGTACCGTAAACTGGGGTTACTTTGAACTTTGGGGTTACATTGATAAAAACTTTTTATTTTTTAATCGCGAATATCTCTCCGACGATAGTTTTCCTTATTAATTGTTTAGACACACATTATGTGAGTACGGCCGTTAAAATAGCAAATCACGTATTTATATTTACGTATACTTTTTGCTATTTTTGTGTGTAAAATAACTTCAAAACTAACAATAAGGGTAGTGAGGTAAACGGTTCTTAATCACAATTAACTTGTCACAAGTGTGTTTAGGTATACAAATATGACGTTTTGGGGTCTTCAATTCAAACTAAGTACTTATAACAATTGTTTTTATTCAATGGGGTGTCTTTGATCACCTACATGGGGACACATTGATCAGAGTCTTACGTATAGTTGGTTATGGTATGTCTATCCATTTGACTGTTTATTTTATAAGAAGATTGTTCCCTCTTCAATGTTTGATTTTTGTTTTTAATAAAGTTGAATACTGAAGTTTTTTTATTATATTTCGGGGTTACTTTGATCACAAATATTTGATCAAAATAACCCCAAAACGACGTAAATTGTTGTAACTTTTGATACTGCGAACGGATTTATATATTTCCTTAGGAGAAAGTACTCCTGTAAGGGTTCACATTCAATTACCCTCAAAAAAACATAAGGTATCAAAGTAACCCAAATGTCAGTTTAACTTTGATCACAACGTTTTATTTTTCTATCTTCATACATTTTAAAACTAGCGTTTCAATTTTTTTTACCGAGAAAGATACCAAAAAGTTGATGTTACTATTTTATTTTTGGAATTTTTTACGCCTAATTTTAGAAATTATTGAAGTTTAAACTTTAAAATTGATCAATGTAACCCCAGTTTACGGTACCCATTCTGTGTTAATTTCCGTTTAGTTTGTATTGGGGATCGAAAAAAGCGAAAAATGTTTGTAAATTGGGACATTTTTTTACCTATTAGACCCGAAAGAACTCGTGATTCTGAGTAGTAATATAATATAACCAACGTTAAAATAATGCGTGAATACTCCCCTTCCCATGAGCGTGCATGGAGCAATGTTATCGATTCGGAATTTACCGTATGATCACAGAGGCAAGCATATTTTGAAGCATATTTCACTGTAAAAGGGTAAAAAAACACTTACACTTTAGGCGAAAATAAAAAAGTTTTCATCACGCTTGCTGCCTAAGCGCGCCATTGTTTGCGCGCGGAGCGGGAGTAATAGAAAAGTGAAATTCCCTAGGGAGTAATAGAAATGTCAGTACATCATTTAATAATGTTACTTATTAAAATTCATTTTTTTGTCGGCAAGTGTGATGAAAAACATTGTATGCATCACGGTCGGTAAGCGGAATACTAACTCGAGTCATAAAAGCCCTCCGCCTAGCGGCGTCGGGCTTCTAACACTCTCGTTAGTAATTCCGTACTTACCTCCCTTGATGCACAATGTACTATTATTCACGTCAAACTATACGGAGGAATTGTTCTCAACAACGAATAATTATTGTACTTAATCCCCTACTGTTTAATTTATTGCTCATCCACCATCATCTCAGGGTCCACCGTGTGTACGGCGTATATTTTATAGTTTTTAGCATACGAAATACGATAAATTTCCCTTAGAAATACACCATGAAGGGACTCTTTAAGACCAACGAAATGTTTCATTGCTGTTTCGATTCGTAAAAGTCATAGTCATAGTCATAAAATATCTTTTATTGCAACCATAGTGTGTACAGTTATAAGTCAAATTAGATTCAATAAATGAACAAGGAAGTAGAAGTAAAAAAAAGTTAATAGATACATCAAATTAAAACAATAAGAAAGATTAATTAAATTACATCGTGATAACCTACAGGAGCTTGGGACGGATGTTGGTATGGGATGCTACTTGCGTAGACACCCTGGCACCGTCCCATCTTCAACGAACTACGTTTAAGGCAGCCGCTGCGGCTGAAAATGCCGAATTTTTAAAACGTAATAAATATAAGGGCCTTGGCAAATAGTACGATTTTGTACCGTTTGGCGTAGAAACTTTAGGTTCTTGGGGCCCCAGCGCACGCAAATTGTTTGCTGAGATCGTGAAACGTCTGGTTGATGTAACTAAAGACCGAAGAGCTGGCGACTTCCTCGCACAACGCATCAGTATTGCGATACAGCGAGGAAATGCCGCCAGCATCCTCGGTCCAATGCCACAAGGGCCAATCTTAGATATAGGTTAGGTTAAGTAGATTAGTTAGATTTAATCTATAATATATACATAAATTGTAGTTTTGAACCTACATTACATTAGGTCAAATTGGAATCGGTAGAAAAAAAAAGCCATCAAATTATGTCACTTCAAATAAGTACATGAGGATCGAATGGGCATTTATCTGAGCCTTTCAACGGCCGTGACTTCGGTGGCATTCTTATTACGTGAATCCTGTGAGAGATGCAAGAACTTTTGGATATATTGGTAGGCGTAGTTGACAACTACCAAGATATAAAATGTATTAGATACCCGCAGAAATTGGGTAATAATGCTGCCACCGAAGTCACGGCGGTTGAAACGCTCGGAGAAATGCCCGAATCAATTTTCGTTAACCCAATGAATCAGTAAATAACAAATTTGTATTTATATACGGAGAAAAAATAATAATAATTCAAATAAAATTTATTTAATAAATAAAATCTGAATTTTTATTAATTGCAAACAATAACTACCTACTTTTATTCTTTTATCTTTTAAAAACGAAATCTAATAGTAAGTAAAACTAATCTTATAGAAAAAGAAATTCACCTGCTGAAAGAGGCCACCCGCAACGCTCCCGGTGCAAAGGTATGCAAAGGTATCCATTGCCCATTGGCCATTACGCTCGCTGCGTTACCGCGTTGTATTGTAATGGACAATTGGACAGCCTCTGCACCAGGAAAGATCCGGATCGGGGGTCAAGGCCTCTTTCTTGAAGGCGGTGTCCCACTTCCTTTATAAACTTTTTGGCTTCTGCGCACCAACACCCGGTCGTTTCTACCGCGATCCGAATAAATATGTTTTTTTTTTTTATGCTATAGGTGGCAAACGAACAGACGAATCGCCTGATGGAAAGCGATTAACGTCGCCCATAGACACCCGCAACACCAGAGGCGTCGCAAATGCGTTGCCGGCCTTTAAGGTGGGAGTACGCTCTTTTCTTGAAGGTTTGAAGGTCGTATAATTAAATTACGAAATAAATATGTAATTGTATGAAAAGTTTAGATGGGGATGAATATGCTTGGAAAAGGATAAAAGGTGGAAACATTTTCCAAAACTTGAGTGAGTAGTACATCACGCTCCAAAGAGTTAAATGCATTTTGAAAATCAAGTTTGATGACGACGCATTCAGCATTGTTAGGGTCGAGTACGAAAGCTCTCGCAGCCTAATTTAGTGCCGAAACCTAGTTGGTATGGCTATAATAATATGATGCCATTTCATCCCGAACAGCACGGCATCCGAGTTTGGCGGTTAAGCGGCGTAATACACTACCTACTGCTATCGATCTTACGCCGCAGTCCTTTTTTGAGAGCACCGTAATAAGGAAACACCGTAGATATATGAACAAACTGCTAGGTTCAGTTGACCGCTGAGAAGAAAGTTGCTCAGTTTTTTTAAACATTTCATTCATCAATCGCTATCGCTGGCAGAACTAGGTAAGTTCTTTAGGGTGTGATGGATGGGCGGATGCCGTCTAAGCCTGCAGCAGAGCTGTTGTTAAAGGTGCTAAGAGCAAGAGCAACTTCACCTGGCGTGATAAGAAGAACGATCTGTCCGGTTCCGGTGGTAGAATCAACGGCCGGGGTGGAGCTGGATGCTTTGACAGTAGGCTGGCTAAAGTTTCAGGGTTAGGAGCCGCCACGCTGTCGTCCGACACGAGAACTTTGACAGCTACTCTAAGGTTGCCTTTGTAAACTTTCGATTCGACTGTTCTAAAGATTGAGGGCGGTCTCAAAGCAGCTGTATTGGCCTCGACGAAGAGGGAATCAATCACACCAGAGGAGTCAATATTCCGCTTTACTTTTGTGGTCAGGTTACCAGTCCCAGCTAATTCTAGAGCCTTCAAAGCCGAATACGCGAAAGATAACAAACGGAACCACTCTGGCATACTATTGTTATTCAAACATTTATTAATCGCATCGCGCATTTTACCCACTGAAAGATTGCGAGCCCCTTTAGGGATGTGATGGAGAACTCGCACTGATTGCTTAAGACCAGCAAAGTCGTCGAGTTAGGGTGTCGTGGCAGTTTTTGATGCGCGGTAGAAGCGACCATTTGGTGTGCGTTTTTGTGTAAACGACTTATATGTACCTAAGTACCTTTAGCCTATTGGCGGTGAAGGTGCGCAAGGAGTTTGGACAATGAGGGCAGGTCGAATCGGACACCGCCTGCATCTTAAATGATAAAATAGCGACCTTTATAAGAATTTTAACCTAATAAAATAAAAATTATAAAATTATACTCTCGCTAACAAAATATATGCTGAAAATTTTTACTAAATAAGGAGTAAAACTAAATTTAAAGTAGATTTAATTCAATTAGATTAATCAAAATGTAATGTAAATGCACTTTCTACAAGATCATCATAGTAAATACTCATACTCAAAAGTCCGGCGGTCCTCTGTTGGCAATGTTGGCATATTATAAGATTGAAGCAGCATAAACTTAATAAGAAATTTATTATTTTTTTTTCACTCCTTTTCCATATAACTTAAGAATAACTACAAACTAAATCTTAAAAAGTAAATTAGTAAAAGTAATATTAAAATATGAACTTAAATAAAATTAAATCTGAAAAAACCCTCAAAAAGAGCTACCGATCCAAACCGCCCCGATTGGTTCCCGACACAAAGGTGTCCATCACGCTCGCAGCATTTCCGCGCTGAATCGCGAAATACATTGAAGTTTCAGGGAATAAATTTACAGAATAATTTAGATAAATCATCAAAAATAATTGTGTAATAAGCCTTTGTAATAAGTAGGCGTCTCAACTTATTTTTAAAGAGTTGATTTTGTTTCTCGGCTTTAAGAATTTCAGGAGCTTTATTATATATTTTTATAAACCGCACGTATATTTATAAGGTATATATTTATAAGCCGCACGTATGGGATGGGATGTTTTTGAGCATTGCCATATTAGATTTTGGTAAATATAGCCTATGTTCGTGTAAGTCAAAACGAAAAAAAAAAACATTTCACATAGGTACACTAAACATACGCACGAGCTTAAATAACATAGTTACACGTTTCGTTGTAGTAGATACATAAGGTTCCGCCATTAATGATAGGAGCAAGGTATTAGTAATTTAAAATTAGGTATTTATCCACATACACAATACTACCATTTCGTGACTGAAAATTCTAATAAAAATATTTTTTCCAAAGAGTAGAGCTCGATTGTCAATCTTCGTCACAAAGGGCATGGCTATACAAGTCAAGAATGGTCATGTTTATCTTTAATACTGATGATTTCGCCGCCGAAGGTTCTGATGGCGGCACGGCAGCCCGAGCCCCATCTAGTACACACGTAGTAGCCGCGGTCTCCCTTGCTGCTGCTGTGCCGGTTGAATCTGCATCCACCGTAAAGTATGACCGGCTTACCATACATAGACATCGTAAACACCGGGTCTGCAACAGTTAGTAAAAAAAAATTAGAACTGCATAATTTGGATTGTTAAAGAGGGGGTGCACCCCAGAGGACGTAGTTTTTTAAAGGGAGACAAGAACGAGTGGTGGTGGGGTTGGAGCATACCCAGAGGGACTTTCGGTCCTTCCTCCTGCAGAACTTGTTGTAGCGATGGTGATGTACTATAAACGCCGAACTGGTTGTCAAAAGTGTTTAATATTGTGAACCAATTTCTTTACATTGATAATGAGTACACATATGAATGCATATGAATAATACAATTATCTCAAGAATTACAAAGTTGTTTTTTGTTTTAGAATTATAATTAACATGAGACTCAAATATATTAGAATATTATCGAACATGTTGTGCAATCATCAACTTAAATTCACGTATTTAAGTTGATGATTGCTCGACATGTTTCACCCGGTTCGATAATATTTTAATTTGTTTTTTGTTATTTGAAACTTCGAATATCCTTAAAAACAATTGATGACGTACTTTACAAGAGACATGTATTTAACATATTACTTTATGAGAAATAGATAACACTGAATACACCAGATTAAGCGTTTGATGGCGATGTCAGTGGTTATGCGGCTTGCTCTTCAGCACTTCGTTGTCAAGAGTGACCAGCGTGGCGCTGCAGCCGCCGTGCACCTTGGTGCAGATCCAGCGCTTGCGCACCGCGGCCCGGCTGCCGGACCACTGGTTGTACCGGTACGCGCCCATCTGGATTACGGGGTTCCCGTTACGAGTCTCTAGTAATATCATCTCTAAAACAATTGGTTAAAGCATGTTAAATAATGTGCTAGTAGTATTTGATTCTTATTCTTCCTCGTAACCTCAATGTTGAGGATCGCGACCACGTGCAATTTGTCTCCCTAGCGTGCGGTCAAAGGCCATGTGTACGACGCGGTGCGAATACGTGATTGCACCGCGCCGCGGTAAAAATGTGTACGATGTGATTGAAATGCCGTGACTCAAGAATTGTTTTTATTTTGAATATACACCTACGGTGCTATTAAACGGCGTGTAATCTACAAGACTGATTAACAACAATTAGATACTTATCTGGGATAGCCCAGATAAGTATCTAATTGTTGTTAATCATTTTACTACGCGTCAGCGTCACGGATGGCTTTTGTGCAGATTGAGGAATGTGTAGTGCGGTACGTAAACATATTTCATCTGACATATTAAAGGAGAGTTGACTACTTACTTATATTGAACTAATGCACTCCGTGATTACTTCTTCATGATTTTTTAAACCGTGTTTGAAAAGTTTCGGTTAAAAAGTGCATAGTATTAAGTTATCAGACTTTGTTCTGCTAACTTGTCTCGATAAAGTTGACAAAAGAACAAGCGTAAGGTTGTTCTCTTGTCCTGTAACCTGTACTATTTAAGGATAATTTAATTAAATTATCTGCAAGGAAAGTATATATTGAAGTCATTTTTTTTATAAACTTAAATGGCATAATTATGTTGACATTTAAGGGACTCTAGTAACAGTAGGATCAAAAATGTGTATGTGTAAGTATATTGAATATATAAAAATATGTTAATAAATATCATATTATCTATTATGAAACTACTATTAAACGAGCCAACAAGTCATTTCGTGTCACTCAGTGAAGAATGACGCATTTTGCTCACTGTGTTTAAGTATCCTCGTTCGTGCTGCTGAGATAAATAGGAAACTTCACAATCCATTATCAAACCAGGAATTTCAATCTCGCATCTCCTATAGTAGCTTCCATTCCGCTCTCGCACGCTACAGACCGTCAAGGCGTCGTTTCGACCAACGATTAGTCAAATCAATGGTTATGTGGATGATACTTTTCGATGATAACTTCGCCGATGGTGTAAATCCTCGCCTTACAGCCAGTAGAGACCTTCACGCATTGCCAACGTTTCCGAGGCCCCTTACTGCCAACCCATCTGTTGAACCGGTATCGACCCAGCAGAATGACCGGGTTACCAAAACGA
This sequence comes from Thaumatotibia leucotreta, assembly GCA_025490895.1. Taxonomy (NCBI): domain Eukaryota; kingdom Metazoa; phylum Arthropoda; class Insecta; order Lepidoptera; family Tortricidae; genus Thaumatotibia; species Thaumatotibia leucotreta. The sequence continues at coordinate 35,370 of JALPQI010004898.1, read as the reverse complement.
GACTTGGTGAACCTTGGTTTATCTGACGATGGAAATAGGATAATTTTTATTAAGGCGCCACGCAAAGAACAGTCATTGTCATACTTGTAGCCCATTTCCAGCCAAGTACCATGCAGCAAACTGTAGCAAGCATAAGCGAAGTAGGCACTAAAAGTACGAAAAACTCCAAAAAAAAAACGACCACTTTTTTAAGACAATACGGGCGGGCTATAGGTAAATTACTGATCTAGTGATGCTGAGACCAATAACTTATTGAATTAACTAGAATTTATCAACCGAAGACTCGTGAAGCAATATTAGGTAGGTCGTTTTTGCATGAACATGGCGACAGATTATTTGGCAAATAATTTCGTATACCACGAAACAAGGAGACAAATACTAAATGTTGGTAACTAGCCCAATGCCGAGACATTATGCTAGTCAATCAAACGATAGATCATGATTATTCAATCTTTTATATAACGTAGTTACTAGTTATACACGGTGTAACACGAGGAAACCGAATATTTTTAAACGGCGTATTGATGAGGTCGTAAGAAGAAAAAAATGTTACATCAACCCAGAGTCAAAGTAACTTCATTATTTTTTAGAGAGTAATAAGAGTTCCGTTCAGTGTTTTAACTGATTGTCGAGCATTCTCTGATATAACAAAATATAATATCTATGTCTAAGGAAACAACGTCTTATATAATAATTAATTTTCAAAATTACATGCGTCGTCTAAATTGTATCCTAATTAATTTAATGGTTATGTTCATGACGGAGACCCACAACGACGTCGTCACAGGTGATGACCACGGCCTTGCATGCGAAACTGCTAGAGGATTTGACACAACACCAGCGCGCGCGATGACCTTTACTGCCTGACCATTTATTGTATCGGTAACCTCTCATCAGCAGTACCGGTTTTCCCCACCGTGATGTAGTAAAAACTGGAAGATCTGAAAATTGACAAACATAATTTAAAATAGTACATTATGACACTAGTGCCAAAAACATGAAATTCGAAACGAGTGGCGATGTTTTAAATCGACACGAGGTACGAATTTGCTTTTTGTACGTGTCTCGAACGTCGTTTTTTAGTACTGATGGCCCTCCAAAGTTTTGGACACTTCTCGCACTAGTGCGTAAAAAAGGCACCGTCTGTACTAAAATAGTACATTTCCTAACTATTTCTCTTTTTGACGCACTCTTTTTGTGATGAAAAATATCGTACCTTACACGTGCAAAAACTTTTTTTAACTCGGGTGATTGTTGCCCTCGTTTCATTCGGGCTCCAACTTTCACCCTCGCTGAAAAAAAGTTTTCCCGCACTAGTTAGGAAATGTACTATTTTGAATTACATGTAGTAACAAAACTACTTCTTAAACGATGAGTTCAACATTTTGAATAAGTATTACAAGGTCTGTTAGTAAGCACTCAATTCAATCTCATTAATCTTTATTAAGTCAAAATTTGTTTTAAATTACTATTTTATGTTCAATTATTTTACCCAATATTTTTTATTTTTTGGGGAGGCCTATGTCCAGGCAGTGGACTGCGATAGGCTGTGATGATAATGTTGATGATTTTACCCTGTCAAATTATAAATTTTAATGATTATGTTCATACTGGAAAGCTAAGATAATTTCATCGCAGGTCACGACGGCGGCCTTACAGTTACTAACTAGTAGTCTTGCCTTACCTTAAATTGGACAGGTGATATCTTAATGTAAGCTCAATGATTATGGTCATTAAATATACTAATGATAGCGTCTTCACAGGTCGCAAGTCGCGCGTCACACGCGGGGTACCTAGTGCAGGCCCAAGTGACCTTTGACCCGGCGCAACTGCGGCGTTTGTTGAACCGATACCTTCCCAGCTGTATAACGGGGTTGCCGTATCGAGAGGTTTTAAAAATAGGGCTGATACCTGAAAACCAACAATTTATTAAGACACAAGGCATATATCGTCGTTGTGCCTGCAAAAACCGACATGTGGTGGATTTTAATTAATTCAATTAAAACTCTTTCTGTATAGTTGCTAGGTTACTATTTCGATGTCATAAATCAATCGCATAGCGGATTTTACAGGCGCAACGACGATATCCAGAATATTTTAAAGACAAACGGGGCTTAGTCGCGTAAGCTTACGTTTAATTATATCCCGTAAGTCTTTAAATTCTACACAGTAGGTATATATAAAAAATCCTGTGCACTTGTATTTCTTTCTCACGCTAGATTTGAATCCGAAATCAAAAAACATCATCTCATACAAAAATCACCACTGCGTCACGGTTTTTTACGGACACAAAATAAGACAACGAAAAGAATTTTACTTACATACGTAGGTTGGCAAGTGGAGTTGCAGGGATCAATTAATCACGCTTCCTTTAGTCAGCAAGGAGATGTTTACTGCTTATATCAAAAAATGCATACATCATTTATGATTAAATCACTTTTCAGTACAAAAAGTCATTATAGTACAAATAAAAAGAAAATGGAAATATGTGTCAATAATTTGACAAAAAAAAACATTAAAAAACCAGCCAAGTGCGAGTCGGACTCGCGCGCGAAGGGTTCCGTACCATTATCAATGTATTATTTAAAAAATACAGTTTTTTTATTTTATTGAATATTACAAACACATTACATAATCAAATTACAAGACCCATCGTTGGCTAAAACCTTAAAGAGGTTTGTGTGCCGATGGGGAGTTCGAAATAATTTTACTTGGTGTTTATTACAACCCGTGAATAAATAGAAATATGCGAGTGAGAGTACGGTCGCCGTCAGTATTTGGTGAGCAACTCAGCATATCCCTGACGTCGACCGTACAATACCCAATCAATCAAGTTAAATCAATCTACCTCAAAAACTATATGAGATAATTTAATCAAATCAAAAATCGTTGATAGAGTTTATTAATTTGCATAACATATATTTTTTTTAGAATTTTATATCGCGTAGTTAAAAAAATAAAGGGGGGGGGGGCATATTTTTCAGACTTTGAGAGCTGATATCTCGAAAACGATTTGCTTAGATAAAAATGAGATTTATAAACCTTTCTATTAATAGCCCACACGCTTATATACAACTAAAAAAATTTTTCTATGCCTCAGTTACATGTATGGAGGGCCCCCACCCCAATGTTTTTTTTTACAATTTAGTATCATAATTCTGTAGCCATTCATACAACACATATCCTTACCAAATTCGTTACTGTAGCATTTATAGTTTCCGAGTAAATCGGCTGTAACAGACGGACAGACGGACATGACGAATCTATAAGGGTTCCGTTTTTGCCATTTTGGCTACGGAACCCTAAAAATGAGACTGGTCATTTGGACACGTGATATCTTAATGTAAGCTCAATGATTATGGTCATTAAATATAGTAACGATAGCGTCTTCATAGGTCGCAAGTCGCGCGTCACACGTGGGGTACCTAGTGCAAGCCCAAGTGACCTTTGGCCCAGTGCCACTGCCACGTTTGTTGAACCGATACCTTCCCAGCTGTATAACGGGCTTGCCGTATCGAGAGGTTTTAAAAATAGGCGTGATACCTGAAAACCACCAATTTATTAAGACATAAACAAGGCATATATCCAGAATATTTTAAAGACAAACGGGGCTTAATCGCGTAAACTTACGTTTAATTATATCCCGTAACTCTTTCAAATATGAGTGATACTGATAATCGTGAAAGTTTAAACCAACATAATATCCTAATTTACGACCTAGACAATAACAATAAATAAAGAGTTTGTATACGGATGTAATATCTACTATCAAAATACGTTTATTGGAACGCACTATTATAACTTTATGACTAAGCTCTGAAATGGAATTCGAGATCAAAAATGTAAACAATCTATGACAATGACATGACATTACAAAGTCAATATTAAAGTGACATTCCAGGGGTATAAAACGTTTTATATCGAATGTAGTTTTTAACACCTTTGTAAATTAACGTCGCATTTTGTGATTGGATTTTTATTTTATTTTATTTAACACTTCACTTACAAAATAAATATCCTTAAAGGTACTAAACCTAAGACAATGTTTTATGTGTAGATGTAGATATGCGAAAGTCAAAGTCTGTTCGATACACAAAGTATCACAATCGTTAACATATTTTTGGATATGACAATAAAAAACATACATCTGAGTGTCAACGGTTCCTGATTACACAAATAAAACTTAGAAAATTTGCTAGAATGATGTAAATAATCAACATAATCAATGTTTGAAAACGAATGTCGTGTTACTTTAATCTTTAGGATAGTCGGGGAACGAATTTCAGTCTTCATCTTAGTTATGATCGAATCCATTTCGATTAAAATATGAAAATGATTGATTTGTAGGTAAAAATACTAAAATCTGTATACTTTGTAATGCTAAATTTTAGGAGTAAAAATTCATAAAACAGTCATTTGGTGCACCCTCTTGTTTTAATTTTTGAAGTACATAGTTATAAATGCGAACCCTCTTAAATGGTTCTTAGTGTAGTTACCGTATTAAATTACGAATAAACTAGTTATTGTTATAACTGCGAACCAAATGTTTAAGATTTCTTATCATTGCCAGTAGTATTAATTAAACACCTCACATTTTATAAATATTAGATGTCATATACCAAAGAAAAACGACCAAGATCACCTATGTCCGAGGTGGGGACGTTACATTTTATTAAAAGTAGTGAAATATATCATTAAAAAAATTATATATTTCGCTTAATGTTTTGTATTAAAACTTTGAAAATATTTAAAAATTAAAAATATTTGTAAATACGCATTTTTTATAAGTATTTGAATGATTTTAGATTACCCCCCTCTCGTGATTATTTTTTTGTGGTGGTATCCCATTTGTTTACATTTTTGATCTCCAATTCCATTTCACACCTTACTCCCATGCTTTGATGTTTACGATACACTCTATTGTAATCTATATATATAAAAGAAGAAGCCCCCTGACAAAGATGCACGCACAGCCTAAATCCCTGATCCTAGTATATAGGTATCCTAAGTAATTGAGTAAAAGTATGTTTAAGGTTTTTTGAAAATACAACCCCTTAAAAAGGTAAAAAGGGTGACGAAGTGAAAATATCAAGATGGGTATTGTTTTTATAGTTTATCGAGTCGTAGATCACGAAAACAAACACGATTTTAAAATTTAACGCGGCGGACGTGAAATACTATGCACACGGGTTATGGTGTGATGGGGTAAAATTCGAAAAAAATAATAATTTACTAGCAGTTACCCGCGGCTTTGCCCGCGTTCTAATATCTATTCACTGCATGTTAATGTTTTCCCGTGATTATCTCGCGTTTGCCTTAACCGATTTAGGTGTGGCGGATGGTGATTTTACCCGCGGTTCGGCCGCGTTCTATAAATTTTTATCACGGTCGTATTAAACTAATATGATGATGGCTATAATGATGGCGAATTATTTTTGCAATTTTGACTTCAAATACCATATGAAGAACTTTTCATCTTCTCGGTAGGTATCGATTTTTATCAATATTAAATCAAAGTTCTAGAAATTTTAGATGTGATAGCTTCTCACTTTTTGTAAAAACCCCCTTCGATCCTAAGATACCGATTTTTATTAAGGTCGGATTCAAACTAAATAAATTCAAGGTGCCGATCATTTTGTGCAAATTTGACCTCAAATTCATTACTTGAAACGCTTTGACATTTCAGATATAGATTATTATCAAAATCCGCTATCATATTATGGTCATCTTTACCATCTGGTAACTGACAAATGTTTTTTTATCTTTAAAAGTTTACATACACACTCACATAGGTGATTGTTGTGTTTTGATGATAAAAACTATCATTTGTCGTTTCCCAGGCCTAACAAAGATGACCATAATTAGGCGAGCTGATTAACATTTGAAGTAACTCAATATTGTTACCGTTTCTTGCAAATTTGACTTCTGCTTCATTATGATGAACAGATCAGTCAGAACTTCAGATTACCACCGATTTTTATGACGGACAATATCGAAACGGAAATTGAATAGGCAGCCTTTTTTGCAGTTTGTTAAGAACCTCTGGGATCCCGATACATCGATTTACACCATTGGATCAAATATGTCGAAATTTATGGCGACGACTGTTTTGACTTTATAAAAAACACCTTGGATACACAGATATATGTACTTTTGAATACTATCGCATGAAAACTTGGGAAAACTTAAAAGGTTATTAACGTTGGTTAACATGCTATATTTAGATTTTTTTTATCAGAAATAAACACTAAAACGATACCCCTGTCATAACCCGCAAGCCCATGAGACCATAACAGAGAAGATGGTATTTCACGTACACCTCGGTACAGCGACACGATAGTAGACTATAGAGACGATAACCATGTTGTTTTTTTACTGTTTAACCTTTTTACCACTTTCAAGAGTTCAATTCTCAAAAACCCTAAAACATGTCTTTAGTCATTTATGTTTGGGAATACTCCTGTGAAGTTTCGGATAAAACAGTTTAAATAGTCAAGTTTCCCCTACAAACTTTAGACTCATTGCACCCTCTAATGAGTGGATTTTGACTTAACCTTTTTTAGAGCGCCCCTACACCCTCAAAGAAACCTACGCGCTATATTTGGAATCTCTAGAACCAGAAATGAACATAAATAATAAAATTATATTGATATTTTTCAAATTTTACCCCATCACACCATAACCGTGTACATAGTATTTCACGTCTGCCGCGTTAAATTTTAAAATCGTTTTTGTGATCTACGTCCCGATAAACCATAGAAACGATACCCAACTTGATTTTTTCACTTCCTCACCCTTTTTACCTTTTTCAGGGGTTAAATTTTCAAAAAACCTGCAAACATGTCTTTATTACTTTGAAGAATACTCCTAGGAAGTTTCGGACAAAATAGTCCAACTAATCTTGTTTCGCCATACTAACTTTGGACCCCCATTGCACCCTCTAGGGAGTGGATTTCGACTTAACCTTTTTAGAGCACCCCAACATCCTCAAACAAACCTACGCGCTAAATTTGGAATCTCTAGAACCAGAAATGAACATAAATATAAATAAATAATAAAATTATATTGATATTTTTCGAATTTTACCCCATCACACCATAACCGTGTACATAGTATTTCACGTCCGCCGCAATAAATTTTAAAATCGTGATGGTTTTCGTGATCTACGACTCGATAAACTATAAAAACGATACCCATCTTGATTTTTTCACTTTGTCACCCTTTTTACCTTTTTCAGGGGTTGAATTTTTAAAAAACCTTAAGCATACCTTTACTCAATTACTTTAAAGAATACTCTTGCGAAATTTTGGATAAAATAGTTCAACCAATCTTATTTCGCCATACAAACTTTGGACCCCCATTTCAACCCCTTAGAAGGTGAATTTTGAAAAATCCTTTCTTAGTGCTCGTCTACACCATAAAAGGAACCTACGTGCTAAATTTGGAGTCTATAGGACCAGGGGTTTAGGCTGTGCGTGCATCTTTATCAGGGAGCTTCTTCTTTTATATATATAGATGTTCATTTCTGGTTCTAGAGATTCCAAATTTAGCGCGTAGATTTCTTTGAGGATGTAGGGGTGCTCTAAAAAAGGTTAAGACGAAAGCCACTCCCTAGAGGGTGCAATGGGGGTCCAAAGTTAGTATGGCGAAACAAGATTAGTTGGACTATTTTGTCCGAAACTTCGCAGGAGTATTCTTCAAAGTAATTGAGTAAATACATGTTGCAGGTTTTTTGAAAATGTAACCCCTGAAAAAGGTAAAAAGGGTGATGAAGTGAAAAAAACAAGATGGGTAATCGTTTCTATGGTTTATCGGGACGTAGATCACGGAAACAATAACGATTTTAAAATTTAACGCGGCGGAAGTAAAATATTAAAATATTATGTACACGGTTATGGTGGGATGGGGGAAAATTCGAAAAAAATAATACATGTTTATTATTTATGTTCATTTCTGGTTCTGAAGATTCCAAATTTAGCGCTTAGGTTTCTTTGAGGGGTGTAGGGGTGCTCCAAAAAAGGTTAAGTCAAAATCCACTCATTAGAGGGTGCAATGGGGGTCTAAAAGTTTGTTCGGGAAAACATGACTATTTAAACTGTTTTATCCGAAACTTCAAAGGAGTATTCCAAAACATAAATGACTAAAGACATGTTTTAGAGTTTTTTTTTGAGAATTCAACTCTTGAAAGTGGTAAAAAAGTTAAACAGTAAAAAAAAACACGTGAAATACCATCTCGTCTGTTATGGTTTCATATACGGGCTTGCGGGTTATGAGAGGGGTATCGTTTTTGTGTTTATTTCTGATTCAAAAAAATTCTAAACATAGCATGTTACCCACGTTAATAACCTTTTAAGTTTTCCTGAGTTTTCACGCAACAGTAATACATATGTCTGTGTATCCATGGTGTTTTTTATAAAGTCAAAACAGCCGTCACCGTAGATTTCGTCTTATCCAATTGTGTAAATCGATGTATCGGGATCCCAGAGGTTCTTATTAACAAACTGCAAAAAAGGCTGCCTATTCAATTTCCATTTCGATATTGTCCGTCATAAAAATCGGCGGTAATCTGAAGTTCTGACTGATCTGTTCATCATAATGAAGCAGAAGTAAAATTTGCAAGAAACGGTAACAATATTAACTTACTTTAAATTAACTAATCAGCTCGGCTAATTATGGTCATCTTTGTAAGGCCTGGGAAACGACAAATGATAGTTTATCATGAAAACACATCAATCACCTATGTGAGTGTATGTAAACTTTTAATGATAAAAAACATTTGTCGGTTACCAGATGGCAAAGATGACCATAACATGATAGCGGATTTTGATAATAATCGATATCTGAAATGTCAAAACGTTTCAAGTAATGAGTTTGAGGTCAAATTTGCACAAAATGGTCGGCACCTTGAATTTATTTAGTTAGAATCCGACCTTAATATAAATCAGTATCTTAGGATCCAAGGGGGTTTTTCATAACGATTTTGAGGTAGGTACAAAAAGTGAGAAGCTATCACATCTAAAATTTCTAGAACTTTTGATTTAATATTGATAAAGATGAAGATAAAGATAAAGAAGATGAAAAGTTCTTCATATGGAATTTGAAGTCAAAATTGCAAGAAAAGTTCGCCATCTTCAATAAATTTAGGTCTTAAGTTTAATATGACCGTGATAAAAAATATAGAACGCGGCCGAACCGCGGGTAAAAGCACCATCCGCCACACTTAAATCGGTTAAGGCAAACGCGAGATAATCGCGGGGAAAACCATTAACACGCAGTGAATAGATATTTAGAACGCGGGCGAAGCCGCGGGTACTGCTAGTGTAAAATAAGAGTCATGACATGTAGCCACCGCTACATGAAGCATGTCAGTGGATATGCATTAAGTAGCATATTTTATTATACTTCATTAGTATACAAACATATACGCTACATTAAAGGAAACAACAATAACTAAAACAGGCGGAGTACAGTCGAAGACAAAATAAGGGGTATACAAAAACGTTCAAAAATATGTCCCAGTGCACTCTAATTCTGTGTAATAAGAACGTCGTAACATATTTATGAACGGATTCTTTCGATACTTATTTTTGCACTTGACTGTACCTTATATAAATACATATATACTTACGCAATTATATTAATAAACATTATCAAAGTGTAACTATTATTTGGTTAACATTTATTTGGTTGTAGTTTTTTCAAATTTTCCAAATTTGGATATTTTCATATTTTTTCGACTCAGAATCGCGAGCTCTTTCGATCCTCATTAGCAGAAAAAAAGTGTCCGAAGAATTCCATACATTATTTTGTCTTCCACTGAGTTACGGTCGAAGAAAGTGTACCTATGCAAAATAGTCAATAGATTTTTTTTTGGTACACTATTTTATTTCTATCAAGATCGAAATAGTTCGTGATTCTGAGTAGAAAAAATGTAAAAAAGTCTAAATTTGGAGAATTTTTAATAAACTACAATAAAATAAAAATCTGCCCATTTATCAGTTATATTGTAATATGTATATATCAGTAGTAGGTATATGTATATTTTCACTTCTCATGCTCAAAAAGTGCACCTTTATGTAGTGCGTAGACGACATAAAATTGCATTTCATGTTCTAGAGCATAAAAGTAAAATTGTTTTCTAAGGCTAAGATGGGCTAATGTAATCGGTTCCAACAGCCAAACAGTTAAAACATATTGCACAATTTTATTGATCAATAAAATAGTATAGCTGACAAAATTTGTTATATTTTTTTATTTAATATTAGAATTCTGTATTTTCTGACATTAAATTTAGTAAATCACATAAAATAGATATCGATTATCGTTCAAAAATGCTCCGAAATGTTTGACTTGGCAGAAAACCGAGCATATGAAGCCTGATCCCAAAAACAAAAATTAAAAAATAAGTTGGCGGGTATTGGTTGTATATTTTTTCTTCTTTCGCTTTACGACAACTTAGTTGTGTAAATTGCAGTGAAAAATGTTTTTTACTATTTTACTTTCCTCGCAAACGAAGTGAAAAGTAGGGTGTACAACACGGGCATAAATGTCCATTTTTATCCTCGTCTACTATTTTGGTCTTCGCTTCGCTCAGACCAAAAAATTGCCTCGGTTAAAAATGGGTCACTTTATGCACTTGTTGTACAATCTACTATTCCTTTCTAGTTTTCTTTTACAACGAATCAGCAATGATTATGCTCGCTCTTGTACGTGATGATAGTCTGCCCGAAGGTGATGACAGAAGCCTTGCAGCCAGTGCGTGCCTTGATGCAGGCAAACCGAGTTCGGTTATTGTAGCTTTTCGTCATGCTGAAGCGGTAGTGGCCTATTTGGAGCACTGGATTGCCGTGACGAGAAGTCGAAAAAGTCATTTCCATGTTTTCTGTAAATAAATATTATTTAGAAATAAATAATATTATCAGAATTATTTCCTTTATTTGATTTTTCTCTTATTTATAAAATGAATATAACATTTAAATACAATACAACATACAAAAGCAATACAAAATATAAACACTTTATAAAAAACCTAACCTAGGGTGCCGCCGGCAACGGAGTGGGCCCAAGCTGCCAGTGGTAGGTCGAAGAGAGAGGAACCGACGGACTATCCGCGCCGAGTCCAGGATTACCGCCTTCTGCATCTGACCCTTGATCCAGCTATCTAGCGAGAGACTCTTAAGATGCTGGTCGAGACTTTATTAGTATTGTTAGTACAATACCGTACGGCATCCAAAGTTCAAGTAAAACCAATATTTAAAACCTTAAAGATAATTAAGGCGGAACCCTTAAAAGGGCATTAGTGATAACTATATGTTTACCACTTTATTGAAACTTAGTCTATTACTGAAATGGGTAAAAGCCAATGAAATTCAGGTAACCTCTTAAAGGTAAAATTAAAATGACTGAAGATAATGAAAAGTACATAATTGTTGTCTCATGTCTTTGTATTTTACATGCAAAAGACCAAATCCTGTGTCAATCAATAATACCTAGAATAATTAGCGACGTACATCACAGAGTTTTAGAGATTTTTCACTTTTAGGGACACCCACTTAGCGTGAAATTGAAAAACCTTAGGGTGACACATTTATCAGCATGCAATGTCTATAGAAAAAGTCGGTTTAGTATGGGACCGCGTCCAGCTTTCCTCACGCGTACGCATGCTTACACGTTTTATACTTAACGGCCAATTTTATTAAACAAAATGCATACGCATGCTGATAAATGTGTCTTCACCCTCCTAACCCTAACCTTAACCTTAGGTTTGTACCGAAAGTTAAACACTAATTAGAACAAAATTTAAATAAAAACTCGGTTTTGGTATTCATTTTACAAAATTAGGCAGAATTATGGTTTCCCAGTTATACTTTAGGTATTAGATAGTTTTATAAAATAAATAAATAAACATTGCGCGCAGAACCGATGGCCGTTGGGGCGGGAAGGTTCTTGAGTGGCGGCCACGTACCGGAAGGCGTCGCGTGGGTAGGACAAGGTGGACCGTTGACCTGGTGAAGGTCGCAGGAGTCCGCTTGATACAGGTGGCGCAGGACCGGTCATTGTGGCAATCTTTGGGGAAGGCCTATGCCTACGTCTTTCGGCTGATTTGATGATGATGAATAAATAAATAAAGTTTATGACAATAAAGTTTAAGGTTTTAAGATTAAGCTTTTTAATCTCACGCTAGTTGCGTGTCCCTAAAAGTGAAAATACCCTTTACGAACTAAAATCCGATTTATGTTTAGTGGTTGTGCGCATTCTTGACTTTAGTAATAACACCTTCGACCATGACGACGGTGGCCGTGCATCCGAACTTAGCTCTGATGCAGTTCCACCTCGACAACGGGCCCTTGCTAGAGCTGTGCTTGTTGAAGCGGTACTCGTTCACGCAGAGAGCGTACGTACCGTTGCGTGTCTCCTCAAAGTAATACCCACCTAGGAGAACAAGTCAAAAATAAATAAAGTGGCAATTGATGTTACTAAAGGCCTAGCCACACCAGACGCGTTTGCAGCAAGCGCGCGTGTTCGTGGTGTGTGAGTAGTAGCGGATGTAAATGTCATATTGGCTGGAATGCACGCACTGAAAAAAATGCTAAGTGGGATTTATCAGATCTTGCGTAATTCTAACCGGAAATTTAGGTTGATTGGGTCCTATCACATTTATTTTTATTCTACCAAACTTTTTATGTTGGCATTCTACTAAATTAATTTGGTTGATTACACCAGTTTTTTGTTGATTTCACCAGTTGTTTAGTATAATGTACAATGTTCTTTGTTGATTTAACCAGAACTCTGGTATCGACTTCAACCTTTTTAGTTTTGTAAATTTGATAGCAAGGATTTGTTACATATATCAAAGTTTCCTCGTAATATAACCAACCTACTCACTTCACGTCACTAAGGTAAATATTTTTATCAGTCGTTTCGATCATCAGCCCACAAACAAGCGAATGCTCGCTCAGAACACTAAGTGCCAACGCGGCTTTACAATACACGTTCACGTTATACACGTTTTGCAAGTTAGAGATATAGGAATGAAGAAGTAAAATTATAATTATTTACTAGGACTAACTATATTTCAACTTTTTAAATCACTAACAGTCAATTATTATCAGACAAAAAATATCATACAAGTAGTACTAATGTACTCAACAAATTTCTATTATAAATGCGACACTTTTAGTGTAGGTATTTCAATAAAGAAAAAATATAATTGGAAACAAACATCTGTAACTTAACTTGAATTCTCGTTTTGTTATACTCACTAAAAACACCATGAATCTTATTTAGCTTATTTTAAATAACAGCCTTTGTACAACCTTTGGTACTCGTGCATTAAAACACTTCGATAAGACACTTCCTTTAAACTAGTTGAAACTATTTAATTGTTATGTAACAGTTACACTGTTACCCTTAAAATATACACACACAAATGGACGACTTACAACTTATATACTTACCCCCTTATTCATAAACGTCTGCTAACTTAACAAGCCGCTAATGGCTGTAGGTATGTCCCTTTCAGTCTTAACAATGTGTCCATAAGAGCAAAAGGGACAAACAACACTTAGCGGCTCGTTAAGTTAGCAGACGTTTATGAATAAGGGGTTTAGTAAGTTATAGAAAAAATAACAAAAAACAATAACAACAACTGAATAATGTTCACGTAAGTAAACATTCAATATAGAAATAAAAATGTCACAGAAAGTATTACAAAGCTGCGTTGAGTGCATGCAAAGCATCTCTTAGAGTATATGTATGTATTCTTCAGAGACTCTTTACATTTATTTCACGTTACTCACAAACACTGGAACAGCGAATAAACAACTTCCGCCTGAAAACGATATGTTATTATTTGTAGACCCTGTTTTTATAAATTTTTACATTAGGTAATAATTATAAATTTTATATCCGTGTCTGAAATCTATGAACACCCTTAAGTTATCAGTCGATTAAGATCACTCCTCGTCTGTCAAATGATTATGTTCGTTCTGCGTCTTGACGATAACGTCTTTCTCGGTGAAGATGGTCGCCCCGCAGCGGCGGTGGCTGCAGTACCAGCGGCACTGCTTGCCCTTGCTGTGGCTGGCGAGCCAGAACGTCTGCTTGCCGATGATGATGGTCCTGTTTCCTCTGCGAGTTCGACCGAATACGGGCACTGGAAAGACAAACTACTATCTAGCGAGTGCAGGGCAGCCGGTGTGCAAAGAATGAATAATAACGGATCGTCACTAGATGATTCTACACAGCTATACCTACAGTACATAAACAACAATATTCTAATAACAAAAGCTATTCTGTTTCTTAGTATGATAATCTACTTAAGGTGCATTCAGACCAAACGAGCATTCGCTATACTAACCGTCTACGAAATTCGATCGTTATACATATAACGTGAGCGAGCACGTATCTCGGGGCTATGACGGAGCCCCCACACACGAAGCTCCGGATGAGCAGACCCTGGGACATGGCCACCATGTACGGCACGCTGCCCTCGGCCGCCTGCGAGCCGCCGACGATGCGGGCGGTGGGGTCCGTGTGGATGAAGAAGGATGACAAGTCAGGAGTTTGCGATGGCAGTAGCTAGCCGGGCCTAGCACTAGTGCATCGCGCTCTGATTGCCATAACGTGATTCGTTGATTTCGTAGTGGGGGATAGAATAGCGAATGCTCGTTTGGTCTGAATGCACCTTTACACATACTTCATTGCTTTGTATGTAACGCAACATAACTTAAACACAACCAACTATAATTTAAAGATTTTTGGTAACTTCTCCGGATAAAGGTATTAAGTTTTATTGACAATAAGTAGGTAGCTTAGGACTAAAGACAATCTTTTATAAAACATAAATCCTACTTTAAGAAACATAAAAATACTGACAGAAATCAGTAATAAATGAAAGCTTTAAATTCACACAAACATGCAATTAAAAAAAAAATAATTACGTTCAATTAATAAACAAAAATAACCATTTCCCTCTTACATGTAGGAATATAAAATAAGCTTGAACTTAAGTGTGAACATGACAATAAAATTGTGCAAATATGAACGTAATTAGATGCGAGCTGAAAAAACAAACTTCGGTTCGTTTTTAGATATTAATCTGATGCTGATTAGAGGCGCTAATTATCGCATCAATGACGGTGAGCAGCACGAGACCACATTTGTTGACACAGCTTTCCGTATAACCGGTGTACCATCTCATTGCTAGCACGCACAGATGACATTGACGGTACATATAAATGCGTCTATAGCAGTTGCAGCACACCCAACCTAGCCACGACCGATGACCTCCAAGAAAATCCTTAAGCAAGCTCAGTGCTCGTGCTCATTGCTGGTCCGCACGATGACGTCATCGAGGGTCGACAGTGAAGCACGGCATCCACCCCGGCTGCATACCCAGCGTCGGCTCCGTCCGTCTTTCGACACCCGGTACCGGTTGAACCGGTACGAGCCCAGCTCTATTTGAGGTCTGCCGAATCGTGTCTTACTGAACACCACTACAGGAACGTAGGAAAGGATTTTGGATAAGTAGTATCTGGATTGGATAGGTGTAAATAACAACTACTAAACTATTTAGGGCATTTTTAATCTAGTCAACATACTAAGGGATTCTCGATAAACTTACGATAAATCCTCTACAATAACCCTCTTCACACAATGACTATTATACAGCTACAAGGAACTCGTACTCCTTTGGCCACAACACGACTAGACAATATTTTTTCAGTCCAAAGTGCCTAAAGTAACCGTCATTAAAAATTGCTAACATGGCATACGATTATTCATGAAATAACCATACTTATAGCACACTGTTTAAGGGCATTTCTCCGAGCATTTCAACCATCGTGACTTCGGTGGCAAGTTGGCAACATTATTACCCGATTTCCGTGGGTAGGTACCTATCCCAATATATTTTTTGGATATCTTGGTAGTTGTCAACTACGTCTACCAATATATCCAAAAGATCTCGGATTTCTCACGGGATTCATGTGATAAGGCTGCCACCGAAGTCACGATGGTTGAAACGCTCGGAGAAATGCCCTTAAATAGTTTAGTTAGTGTAATGCTAATTATTGTACGACTTAATGAAATACACAATACAATACAATACACAATACACATGGATCTAGCATTTTCGACGATGCAGAATAAGTCATTTTGTGCGGAAGGTGTAAACCAACCCTTATTCGCAATTTCTAATGATGCGACTTTACATAATGTTAAGTGAATTTGTTCGAGTTAATATCCATGTTTTCTTTTTTTTTGTGTGTAAAAATGAAAAGAAGATGTGGTTTTCGCATTTTACAATTCTTCTATCATCGCGAAGAGGAATTGTTGAGCCACTTCTTGCACACATCGCTATACACGGCGTAATTATGAAGAAACCGAATAATTAAAATAGCACATTCCTGACCACATTTCATGATTTAGGTAACTGTTGTATACAATTTTAAATACCGCTTATTTTGGCAAAAAAAATTGGCAGATTAGTCAAAATGTCATAACAATTTTTTTTGTCAATGACATCATACACATTATTCATTTTCCTCGTGCTATGTATTAAAATTATTTACCCGGGGTTGCGACCTCTTAGAAATAGGTACACACACACACACACACACACACTTATCAAACACTGTCGTCAATTCACCAAACATACAATAATACGAGTATGAAATATAAATTAAGACAGCCATTAAAAAGTTTAATACTATATTCTGTCCAACAATCTCTGTCAGTTTATGTTAGATCTTCAAATTTAACAGATAATAAAGAAAAATTAATTATTGTTTTATGAAATTTTAAATTTCCTGTAGTATAGTTAACTTCATTTTAATGACTAGTAGCGACCCGCCTCGGCTCAGAACGGATACAATGCTGACATTACAATTTAAAATCTTCCTCTTGAATCACTTAATCTATTTAAAAAAAAACCTCATCAAAATTCGTGGTGTAGTTTTAAAGATTTAATCATACATAGGGATATAAAGACAGAGAAAGCGACTTCGTCTTATACTTAAATTTAGCAAAACTATATTTGGTAAGGTTGCTTAAAAAATTAAAAATTCATCAATATCATCCACACATGCCGTTTTATACAGCTATAATATTATATAAATATATTATATACAGGGTGGTCCAAACCTTGACGTCAAAAAATTTTTTTTTGATTCCTCACGTCATGAGCTATCAGAATATACCCCATGTATGTTAGCCGATTTTTTTTAGTTTTAAAATTTAGAATTTTGTATTAGGTGAGGACGCTAATTTTTTTGTCAGTAAATGCTTTATTTGTACTAATACTTTTACAAAAAGAAAATATTTAAAAACCCAATAGTTTTTTTTTATCAATAAATATCTTCATTCCAGAAATTCTCAAAAAAAAATTTCAAAAATTCATAACTC
The DNA here is from genome assembly GCA_025490895.1 of Thaumatotibia leucotreta. Classification (NCBI taxonomy): domain Eukaryota; kingdom Metazoa; phylum Arthropoda; class Insecta; order Lepidoptera; family Tortricidae; genus Thaumatotibia; species Thaumatotibia leucotreta. The sequence continues at coordinate 17,964 of JALPQI010004898.1, read as the reverse complement.
GAAAACTACAAAAAATCGGCTAACATACATGGGGTATATTCTGATAGCCCATGACGTAGGGAACCTAAAAAAAATTTTTTAATGTCAAGGTTTGGACCACCCTGTATGTGCATTATGTTGTAAATGACCGTCGTTATACTCGTATTTTGTTACGAAGTTCAGAAAATCATAACTTGTATTAGTTAAATTTTGGATTTTTACATTTTATATAAATTATCATGATTATCTTTTGTTTTACTAAAACATTCCCATAGGTTTTCTTATTTACTGTAATATTTATTCGGTACAAATTTTAAACTCAAATGTAATATTTAGTTTAGATATAGGTACAAGATTCACCTATGGAATGCAATTATCACAATTTAGTTAACTTATTGTTTTACTGCATGGAATGTGATTATACATATACGAGCACACAACTACATCTATTAGGGTAATAATAATAATATATCTATTTGGGTTATGAGGAGCGGCAGTTACTTAATAAATAAAAAATTGACTAGTTATAAGAACACAATCATCTCAATAGCGTTAATCATTAAGGAATAATGATGTCAATGGTTGTGCTCGTTTTTAGTATGTACGATGACGTCATCGACTGTAGTGATGGAGGCGCGACACTCCTTGCGGTACTGGGTACATACCCAGCGCATCTTGCCCCGCTTGCCCACCTTGCCAGCCTTGTGGAACCGGTACGGGCCGATCTCAATCATCGGGTTACCGGTTCTGGTTGAACCGAATACTGGTACTGAAAATTAAAAAATGCGTCACGTAAAGAATCTAACTTAAAGTATAACACGTCACATTGCCATGCTACATTTGATGAAAAAGAGTTATTAAACTCAAGCTATTCATCTTTCTCTATGGTTGATGAACATATTTGTTACAAATACATATAAATTATTCATTATAATAGGTTCTAACCTATGAATTTTAGAAAAACGTAATTCATTAGGAATATAGTTTTTTACATCAATAAAAAGCACTAAAATGTTTTATGACTATTCGTTTATATTTTTGTAGATATTAACCAATTGACTCTACGAGTATGGCCAATTTTACGCTTAGTTGTCTTTTCTACTTTACACAAGAACCTACATTATTTTACTTATGTAAAGTTTACACATAAATTGATAAAATTATATGTTTTTAACCTACTGTCAGTGTCACAATTTCTATAATTCGTTAAATCATCTACATAGGTACTTTTTAGTAAATAATAATACTAACATACCTACTACTCATGCTATGACAATCAAATGCGTACCAAGACACAATATTGAATAATTATAATATAAAAACTTGTTGTACACCAACGTCTGTAGCACGCGAAGATACATAATAAAATATTAAAAAATTAGATAAAAGAGATCAAAATTCCACTAAGATATTCTGTTCAAATATTTAAAATATGTATTAAAACTACTGCTGCACCACTGGTGATGGCTGTGTTTCGCCGCTGGGTAAAAGTTTCCCTCTTTTTCTCCCACGAGTCCCAGGAGGTGGGTGCACATGCACGTTGTAAACCTCTATGAAGCGCCAGTACTTGCCCTCAGTTTCTTCAGTCACAATTCGAGCTTTACAACCACCTACTTTCTTCGTACAGTACCAGTACGAACGCGTCTTCCCATTTTTATCTTCTCTTACGTTCCCCGAACGGTTAAACCGGTACGGGCCTAAGGAAAGTGCCGGATTTCCCTTTTTGGTATAATGAATTTTTGGTCCTGGTAAAAAAAAACAAGTACCTATGTTAATATTAAAATAAACCAGAAAAATAAAATTAGCAAGATAGCCTGCTAAGCCCACATAAGACAACAGGAATTAGGCGAATAATGAGTACTTGTATTAATATGTTACTGCAAATCCTAAATTCGTGTTGTTTCTATTAATTAAAACTATCCAATTTGTATTATAAGTAGTACCTAATAACATATGAAACACACATTTAAGCATCACCGTAATAGTTGTATTATTTTGCAAACCTGTCATTATTGAAAATATGAATATGGTATGAATAAGGCACTGGTCTCGTCACGAGCTACTAAGCTATGGACTATCGGCTATAAACACGAACAAAAGATACGCACTCCCGTGTAAATAAAAGAGACACGGCTATACTCGCCCAGCTATCAGCTATCACCGCCGGGCGAGTAACGCCGTGTCTCTTTTATTTACACGGGAGTGCGTATCTTTTGTTCGTGTTTATAGCCGATAGTTCATAGCTTAGTAGCTCGCAGTGAGACCAGTGCCTTAACCCCTCGTCTGTGATTGCTAAGGATCAGTACAAACGATTTAGAATTTAAGTTATCGATTGATCTGAGTTCAATATCTAATGTACGGACCCTTATCAAACACAGGCGAAGCATTAAAGGTGCGTTTAAACCAAAAGAGCATTCGCTGTTCTAGCGCTGTTCTAAGAAATCAACCAATCACGTTTTGTGTACCGATCGAATTTCGTAGAGTGGGAATAGAATAGAATAGAATAGAAATGTTTATTTACAAGAATACGTTACAATAGAACAGCGAATGCTCTATTAGTTTAACCGCACCTTAACGATAGAACGCCGGCAACCGTTAGGGAGCTTTAGGCACTGGTCTCTCCGCGAGCTACCTACTAAGCTATGAACTATCGGCTATAAACACGAATAAAAGATACTCACTCCCGTGTAATATTGTTCGTGTTTATAGCCGATAATTCATAGCTTAGTAGCTCGCGGTGAGACCAGTGCCTACACCGCCAGCGGAACACGGGGCCCTTGTAGGCACTCTACCGCTTAAATTTAAATTCACTGATTTAAATAACTTTCATAACTCAGCATGCAGAGTCTGATTAACGTATATTCTGATACAAATGTGGACCAACTTATTATTAATTATATAGACAGAAAGCATAAATACTTTATTGACGTTTACATACCATAATTCCGATTTATACAATTATTAATTTATACTGTCAACTAATGAATTGTCGTTCGTAATCGTCGATAACGAAAAAGCGCCAACTCGCTAGCATGTATCGCTTAGTAGGTATTGAAATAAAGTACTAATAATCCAAAACAACCACATCGTAATTATTGCAGTAATAACTTTTGGGTTATACCTACGAGTAAATTGAGTAGGGCCTATTTCTCGTAACTATTAGTTACTAGTGAAAATTTTACAACTCCTAATATTTTCTGTTTCTCGAAAAGAATTATTAGACTAGTAACTAATATTGGTAAACTAATAAAAAATATTAGTCCAGCTTGGCTGATTGGGGTATTACCCATGCCTTAATTACATATTTAAAAAAATCATTGGCGGTAAAAAGCAAATTTTTTGTTTAGTTAAAATCAAATATCTAAATTTATTAAGAATGGATAATATTATGAAGTTGATGGTTTTGAGGAATATATTGGAAGCCAGAGATATTTTATTTGGAAGCTTTTCGGATACGTTAACCTAAATAGATAAACATAAAAATGGAAGGAATCAACAATTTTAATGATTTCTCATCCGAATCCGTCCACATTTTATCATTTTCTTTAGTTAACTGTAAAAGTAACACGCTAATAGTTTGGACTAATATTTTTTACCAAGCTTCGGCGACTAATAGCTTTATGAGTGTATTTTACAAGTGTAGATATTTTTTTTTGTATTCGAGAAACCAAAACCAAATTAAGTCTAATAATATTAGCTAATATTTATTAGTTGGTAACTAATAACTAATATTTTATTAGAGTGGCTTCGAGAAACGCAAATTTGTAAACTTGTAAAAAATATTAGCTCATGGACTAATATTACTAGTCTAATAAGGTACGAGAAATAGGCCCCAAGGCATCATTATGGTTAACTAAGTTCAATGATTGTTCGATCTCGGTCTAAGACCGAGTGGCCGAGCGGTGCAGGCATCAGCCGCGAAAGCTGAGCACGTGGGTTCGATTCCCACCTCGGACGTTGGTGATCTTGGTCGTTTTTTCTTTGGTATATGCCATCCAATATATAATTTATGTAGTTTTTTTTATTAAGTAGTGTGACTACTGGGGTAAAAATAAAAGCACAAATCAAAATATTTAGTTAATAAATAATTTGATTTGTGTTTTCACAATAAGTTCAATGATTGTGTTCATTTGATGTTTTAACAATGACATTTTCATAAGTGAAGATAGCAGCGCGGCAGCCTGAAGAGTTCTTGGTGCATCTCCACTGCACCTTCGGCGTCGCACTCCCACTTCTGATGTTGAACCGATATCGACCAATCTGCAACACCGGGTTGCCAGATCGAGTCGTCGTGAACACTGGTTCTAAAATGATACAATATTATTTTGAGATTGTTAATCATTGATAACTAGTTAACTATATTATTTATTGAATTAAATTTTAATGCACTTTACGCGTAGGTATAAAATGGTTTTTTTACAAAAATAATGTAATGCAAGAGTAAGTGTGATCAAAAGAACCTCTGAAATAACATAAAATAGTATTTTTGTACGTTTTCTTTTATTATTAGTACCTACATTTATAATAAGGCCATACAATTTGACCGAAATTCGTTTAAATACGATCAATAACAGAACAAAACACAGTGATAATGATAATAATTTATTAAGACCACAAATAATATGATTTAAAATCAAAGCTTACCAGCTGTCCCGATTGAACCGGTGAGAGTCCAAGCACAAGGGACATTATTTGTCTTTTACGCCACAAAAAAATTGGTGGATATACCAAAGTAGGGCTCAGGTCGAATGACAATTCATTTGACGTAAGTTATTTAAACGACAAAGTGATTTGCTCAAGTTTGTTTATATCAGAAGTGGGATATAAAAAAAACAACTCTTTAAATCATTCTTGTATTTAGGTCATTAATGTGTTTGTACATGGTCAAAGTCAAGATATATTTCTTTAATTATATTTATGGGAGTGAGAGTGAAGCAACCTATAAATTTACCGCCACCACTAAATTGAAGATAGTGAGTTACTAACTAAAAGGAACAGTTTATTGCCCTAAAATTACAATTGCTTGTTCTGCTCTGTGATACTTGTCTATCTACATATATTACAAAACATAATTTATTTTGATAAAAAATAATTAATTTCAGCTATTTATTAACCTAAACTAAAACTCTAAGTGTATAAAATCGCTTGCGATTTCATTTTCGAAAGCACCGGTGTCATGGTTTGAGAAGCTAAACCATAAAAAATGATCGAAAGCCATGTAAAGTGGCCAAAAATATTACAAAAAACTAATGAACATAATCTAAAAGAATACAGATTTCATTATAACGTATAGCGTCAAAATAAATGACTTTAATACTAAAGATAATTTAATTTAATATGTTTAAATTCGCTCTGTGCATAATGGATCTATGCATTTCATCAAGACGGCTGTCCAACGGATTATTAAATGATTAAAAACTATGAATTGTATAGATTGAATCATTATAATAAGCTCTTAAACATATAAAATTAAACGAAAACAGTATTTTATATTCTGTCCTTCAAACCAGCTGTTAGTAGAAAAAAGAGGCAACTTTTAAAAATGTAGGTGGGAAGCGTTCCTTAGAAAATTTGAATTTGCCTCCATTTTCAACTGACAAGCTGAATGGACAGAGTATACATTACCTATTCATTCATGCCAGTTACACAATTGTTCCTAGTGCCGTTTTTTCCTGCCACGAAGAGACGACAAAATTACATTTTATAGAATCTAATGCAATGGTAATAGTTACTAAATATACAAGGCATGTAAAAAGGTTCATTGTTTGACGGAAGTTTGACCAAAACTTAGTTTTTAACACGCTTCCTGAAAACAGAACCTAAGCGGAGAGATAATGAGTAAAAATGTGTATCAAGGTTTCCATAACATAGCATGCCATGTTTTCTTTTGCCTTGCTGTAAACCGATACAATAATTATCAAAAACGTATACCTAAGTAAATCTTCGCGTAGTATTTATTATTAGCCGAACACTGCTCCCAAGCAGATCATGAGTTAGTACACAAAGTACCCAAATATAGAGGGTCTGTTTCATAGAAGGCTCAAATAGTTCGGAATATGTTACAATAGATGTCACTAGGAGCACGATTGACTAGTAATAGATTTAGTTTTATTTGAAATCCAGATATTTACTACCTGTTAGTGCACAGTTTTAATTAATTTAGCATCATACATCGAAAATAGTCAAAACCACCCTTTCTAGAAGAGTAAATTAGTAAATAAAAAAATTAACTATTTTTGGAATAAATTGATTTCAGCGCCATCTATTATTGCACGTACATATTTTTATGCGTTTTTCTCGATACGCGTCAAACAGTACACTACTCGAGTCTTGACAGAAATAATCTATAGATGTCGCTAAACAAAATCTTGCATATATTGATTTTAAATGTTTAAGGAGGTCTAAAAAACCGAAAAACTAATAAATACATACAAAAAAAAAGTAAAAAGTCCCTAAATCGCTAATAATAACAAAAAATACATACATTACAAGTCATATGCTAGGATTTGAACCCGTAACATAACAACTGATAACAATAAATAGCTGAGAGCCTACCGCGAAACACGTACGAAGTGTTGCCTCTCTCTCGCACTCGTGAATTCCACTATAAGTGTGACAGGGAGGCAACACTTCTTTCGTTGTTCGCGGTAGGGCCTCTGATTAGGGTATATCCATTATATCCGAATTATATAACAGATACATTGCGGCGCGGCGTTGCCGTTTAGTTGTCATTCTCTTTGCTTTACCGTAATCTGACGAGCTGGCAACAAACGAAACGAGAGCCATAGAAAATTGAAGGTAATCTGAGCATTGCATTCTGTTTCTATTCTACGCTTCAATACCAAACTCACAAAGCGAAATAATAATTAAACTCTTACTAATGGCACTCTATCAATATCATTGGCAATAAATAGCTCTACTCTGTCCAACATCCAACAAACTCTGTAAGAAAAAAAGGGCTAATACTAATTTTCTCTTATTGTGTCTACATTTTTTGAATTTGCCATTTGTGTCCATTCTAAGATCCAAGATGGCGGGAACTTTTTTTGCAATTTTCATCATTGTACTCGTTTCTGACTAATTCGCATACGTGGAATATCATTTTTGGGTCCATTCTAAGATCCAAGATGGCGGGAACTTTTTTTTTTTATTTCCATCATTATACTCGTTTCCGACTAATTCGCATACGTGGAATACGATTTTCGGGTCCATTCTAAGATTCAAGATGGCGGGAACTTTTATTTTGCAATTTTCATCATTATACTCGTTTCCGACTAATTCGCATACGTGGAATACGATTTCCGGGTCCATTCTAAAATCCAAGATGGCGGGAACTTTTTTTGCAATTTTCATCATTATACTCGTTTCCGACTAATTCGCATACGTGGAATACGATTTCAGGGTCCATTCTAAAATCCAAGATGGCGGGAACTTTTTTTTTGTAATTTTCATCATTATACTCGTTTCCGACTAATTCGCATACGTGGAATACGATTTTCGGGTCCATTCTAAGATTCAAGATGGCGGGAACTTTTATTTTGCAATTTTCATCATTATACTCGTTTCCGACTAATTCGCATACGTGGAATACGATTTCCGGGTCCATTCTAAAATCCAAGATGGCGGGAACTTTTACTTTGCAATTTTCATCATTATACTCGTTTCCGACTAATTCGCATACGTGGAATACGATTTCCGGGTCCATTCTAAAATCCAAGATGGCGGGAACTTTTTTTTGTAATTTTCATCATTATACTCGTTTCCGACTAATTCGCATACGTGGAATATCATTTTTGGGTCCATTCTAAGATCCAAGATGGCGGGAACTTTTTTTTGTAATTTTCATCATTATACTCGTTTCCGACTAATTCGCATACGTGGAATACGATTTACGGGTCCATTCTAAGATTCAAGATGGCGGGAACTTTTATTTTGCAATTTTCACCATTATACTCGTTTCCGACTAATTCGCATACGTGGAATACGATTTCCGGGTCCATTCTAAAATCCAAGATGGCGGGAACTTTTTTTTGCAATTTTCATCATTATACTCGTTTCCGACTAATTCGCATACGTGGAATACGATTTCCGGGTCCATTCTAAAATCCAAGATGGCGGGAACTTTTTTTTGCAATTTTCATCATTATACTCGTTTCCGACTAATTCGCATACGTGGAATACGATTTCCGGGTCCATTCTAAAATCCAAGATGGCGGGAACTTTTTTTTGCAATTTTCATCATTGTACTCGTTTCTGACTAATTCGCATACGTGGAATATCATTTTTGGGTCCATTCTAAGATCCAAGATGGCGGGAACTTTTTTTTGCAATTTTCGTCATTATACTCGTTTCCGACTAATTCGCATACGTGGAATACAATCAAGATGGCGGGAACTTTTTTTTTGCAATTTTCATCATTATACTTTTTTCTGACTAATTCGCATACGTAGAATACGATTTTCAGGTCCATTCTAAGATCCAAGATGGCGGTAATTTTTTTTGTAATATTTGTCAATGTACTCGATTTCGACTAATTTATAAACGTGGAACCCTAATTTGGGGTTAATTTAATATCCAAGAGTTTTTATATTTAGCATGTTCTTATGAGTAGCGGAAATGCAGTACCTATAATGAAAAAAAAAAAACTGCACAAAAGTTCAAAAAAGGTTGTCCGCCATTTTGTATCTTACAATTGATGTACTTTTGGGCAGTTTTTATCATTAAAGATACTCCATTGCCAATACATATACGTAAATAACCTTAGATCTTAAATTCGCCCTAAATTCGGGTTCCACGTTTGTAAATTAGTCGAAAACAAGTACAATGATAAAAATTACAAAAAAAAGTTCCCGCCATCTTGGATCTTAGAATGGACCCGGAAATCGTATTACACGTATGCGAATTAGAAACGAGTACAATGATGAAAATTGCAAAAAAAAGTTCCCGCCATCTTGGATTTTAGAATGGAACCAAAAAAATTATTCCACGTATGCGAATTAGTCGGAAACGAGTATAATGATGAAAATTGCAAAAAAAAAGTTCCCGCCATCTTGGATTTTAGAATGGACCCGGAAATCGTATTCCACGTATGCGAATTAGTCGGAAACGAGTATAATGATGAAAATTGCAAAATAAAAAGTTCCCGCCATCTTGAATCTTAGAATGGACCCGAAAATCGTATTCCACGCATGCGAATTAGTCAGAAACGAGTATAAAGATGAAAATTTAAAAAAAAGTTGCCGCCATCTTGGGTTTTAGAATGGACCAGGAAATCGTATTCCACGTATGCGAATTAGTCAGAAACGAGTATAATGATGAAAATTGCAAAAATAAGTTGCCGCCATCATGGATCTCATAATGGACCCGAAAATTGTATTCAACGTATGCGAATTAGTCAGAAACGAGTATAATGATGAAAATTGCAAAAAAAGTACCTGCCATCTTAGATCTCAGAATGGACCCGAAAATCGTATTCCACGTATGCGAATTAGTCAGAAAAAAGTATAATGATGAAAATTACAAGAAAAAGTTCCCGCCATCTTGGATCTTAGAATGGACCCGAAAATCGTATTCCACGTACCTATGCGAATTAGTCAGAAACGAGTATAATGATGAAAATTGCAAAAATAAGTTGCTGCCATCTTGGATCTCATAATGGACCCGAAAATTGTATTCAACGTATGCGAATTAGTCAGAAACGAGTATAACCCAACTCTGTCAGGAATAACTAGGTACACTCTTCACGCTTCAAGTTCGTCTGTATACTCATTTTCACCCTGTATAATTATGTATGTAACACCCTGTATGTATGTATGTATCTATCGGATCTATGATCACTTTGTATAACTATAAAACGAAACGAAAGAGCTCGTGATTCTGAGTAGAAAAAAATGTAAAAAAGTCCATATATGGAAAATTTTAAGAAACGACAACAAAATAAAAACCCGCCCGTTTGCACCTTGTAAAACACTGTTTTTACAAAATCAAAGATTATGCGCAACAAAAATCAAAAAAATAAAAAAACAAAGTTTGAAAAAAAAAAGAAACAAAATAACATTTTCAGCGCGTATTGTTAGGATTTGAACCTGGTACCACTGCTTCACAGCCGAACGCATGAACCACAATACCAACCTCCCTATATAGTGGTACGGCGAAATATGTTATGTGTTGCAAATGATCATGCGTTTCGTTCGTGGCAAGGTAGTGTATACTGTTTCAGAGCCATCTGTACAATGCCCACGAGCAACAAAGATCAACCGTGGCGCCGTCTAGTAATAACAACATTTCTGGTGGATGCATTTTAATGTATGGTGCTGATATATCTACTTAAACTAAATAATCTCTGGTTAGTACTACAAATATAAACAACAAACGTTCAAAATCGATTGGCGCTAGTGTGCGCCATTGGGTCGTGCAAGCCCCAGACGCGAACGATGGCGTTGTCCATGGTGTGCAGCGAGGCGCGGCAACCAGCTTTCGCCTTCACGCAGACCCAGCGCGTGCGGCTGCCGTACTTGTTCACGCGGTTGAACCGGTACTGCCCGATCATGATCACTGGGTTGCCGCGCTGCGATTTTGCGAAGACGGGATTCAGATCTGAAAAGGTAACTTTACTTAAATACCTGTTCTGAAGAGGCATTTATTAACATATCACAAACAATGGCCGGACGACACGACGTCTCTTGAAACTTCGGAAAAATAGCTCGTATCTTTAAACTATAGCTGTAGCAAAACGCAAAGCAAGGACGAACAGCTAGAATAATACAAGATTAGAAAACAACAATTTATTTTTATAATTAAACAAATTGATGTTGAAGTTACTTTTTTTTACAATGCGGATAATCCCACAATGTCGTAACAGATGTGCTTACCATAGAAAAAATCAACTGCGAAAGACTCTGAAAACCCAGAGTCTTTCGCAATTGATTTTTTCTATGGTAAGCACATTTGTTACGACATTGTGGGATTATCAGCTAGAATAATGGTTAAAGTAATAAGAAACGAGTGTTAAATATTGAGATTTCATGATTTTAATTCATCTATGTATGCAACAGTCACATTAAATAAAAGGCGCTATTTATGTCATGAGTTACCTTCTATTCCTACCCCCTTATTCATAAACGTTTGTTAACTTAACAAGCCGCTAATAATTGTTTGTCCCTTTCGGTCTTAACAATGTGCCCATAAGCGCAAAAGGGACAAACAATTATTAGCGGCTTGTTAAGTTAACAAACGTTTATGAATAAGGGGACTAGTTTCTAAAAAACATAATAAATCGAGTAGCCGAATGCAGAGATCGTTTCATCAACTAACTATTCTTAGTTTAGTTTCTAAAGCTACTATGATAAATTTAATGCTAAGGAATGTTACGTAATTTATTTTAATTATTAAATTAGTTCACAAATGTATTTTGACTAATAAATACAATAGGTACATGATTAAGTTCATAAATAGAAGCATTAATACAGTACCGTACTTAGGCACTACTTACAGTATAGTACTTATCTGTATAAGTACGGTGTATCCCTATGAAAAATAAATTAGATCAGTAGATTAGAGCTTTCAGTCTGTTTGTATAATTGATATAATTATTACCATTACTGTAAAAAAGTATTAAGTAATCAATAACTTTACTAGCAAATTATCGTATTATTTTATCGATTTCGATAAATTAGGTAAGACAATGTTTAAACGATCCTTAGGAATATACACTTAAGCTAGGTATGTACTATTTTTCACTCATAATACGACTGTATTCTTACTTGTGACACATATAAAATGATAAAATAATATATATGTATAAACAACGATATATGTTACCTTGTAAAAAAATTAAACACCTCAACTAAAAAATATTACCTATACATCACATAATATGGCTAAGATTCATGAACATTTACGAAAAATTGTTATATTAGGGAACAGGTAATTTTAAAATTTCACAAGTCATAAATTATGTGCCCAAAATAAACCCCGGCTGACTAGGCTCTGTCCTGTGGAATCATACGGCAGCCACCTGCTGTAATACCTAGCCTAATGATTGTGGGCACCCAAAGTCTTGACAATAACGTTGTCAATAGTAGTAATAGCCGCATTGCAGCCGCTCTTCTTCTTGATGCAGGTCCAGCGCACCTTGGAGCCCCAGCAGGCGTGCTTGTTGAACCGCCACTCGCCGATCTGCACCACGAGGTTGCCGCGCTGCGACAACCCGAACTGTGGCTCTGGAAACGACCACCGGTTATAACAGATGCAACCTAGTAGTATTTATATCATGATATCAAAATCATTCAATTGTACCTATCCGTTAACTTCATAATAACGGTTCATTTCAGGAGCAGAAGAAATGAAAAGGAACGGGAGCGGTGAAACTGTATTTTTTTTTATTATGAGTAAAACACCCTTTCCTTAAAATTTCAAATCATTCGTCTATCGATATGTATATATATATGCTACTTATAAGGTACCTACTAAAACTATAAATGATTTTTCTCAAACTTGTGATAAAATGTTGACTTAGGTACTACGTCAAATTGAACCCAGAAATACGATATCGCTGGTTCGATGGCTGAATTTGATATATTAAGAATTTCATTACTACTTTGCAGTATATGCAAAGTACCTACCAGAAGTAACATTCTTTTAAGAAGTGACAGGACATTATGGCTATTAACAAAAAAAAAAGTTATGTCAATATTGCGGGGTAAACCTCAAAAGGATAAAACAATAAAATTGACGTGAAGAATTTAAATTTTGTAATATTTTTGATTCGTTACCTTTTGCTTGTACTGTGAAATTGCTTTCCATTTTTTTATTTCATCGGAAGTTTGAGAAAAGCTCTATAGGTACCTATTCGCTACGTCTAGAAAACAAAATTAGCAGCCTTTGTATAGTACCTATCTCTATTCGCTACGCTCCGCAGAATATTTAAATCTTATTATTTATATTTTATCTACGCAGCTCGTTAAGTTTGGTTTCCCGACGTCTGCAGTAAATAATACCTATGTACAAACTACAAAGTAATATATAAAACCACGGAATGGTGTAATTATATTACATTTTTAAGAATTCAAAATGTATAGGTAATCCATATATTTTATAATTTAGGCAGTGTTGATTCAAGATATCTTTTGTATTTATATATATGTATATATAAATAATTAAGAGGTATACGTTAAGATTAGATTTTAAGATTTTTTTAATCGTTTATTTTTTCTAATTATCTACTTAATTATTTAAATTATATTAATATCTACGTCATCGAATACGCCTATTCATACCTATTTAATGAAAATTAGATTAAACCACTTACGCTTAGCTTAATATCGAAACAACCAATACGTAAATGTACGGTTTTTTGTAATGATCGGATTACTTGAAATAATAACAATTGACAAATTGCCATCAAACCACTTCAACTCAAAGCCCTTGTGTATCTATAGGTACTATGTCTATCTACCGGTGGCTGTAGTAGCTGGAGAGCCAGTGAACCCTGAGAGTAACGGTCTTCCTGTAAGTTTAGAAATTTGTATACTAACGGTTTATGGAATTCTAAGAGCAATGGCCATTATTTATTTTTTGAACTGTTAAGTAAATTGGATTTCAAAACTTGTTTCTGTAAGAACATACAGAAACAAGTTTTGAAATCCAATTTACTTAACAGTTCAAAAAATAAAGGGCCTGATGACGTGCAGGGCTGACGCCTGCCAGGTCATGGCTATTGCTCTTAGAATTCCATAAACCGTTAGTATACAAATTTCTAACCTTACAGGAAGACCGTTACTCTCAGGGTTCACTGGCTCTTGGACTATAGAAAAAGGCGGAACATTTGAAAAATCACGTGCTAGCTATACTGCATTCCAATAATTCCTGTGTCTAAAATATATGAAGGGATTGAAGGGTCCACGGAAAGAACCTGTCTAGTAAATTCAAATTACAGAAGGAAAACCACCTTACTTTTAACAGAATAAGGTGTGAATCAGCCCTGATTTTTTTAAGCACTGGACATGTTTTTTCCGTGGACCCTTCATATTGTTTGTTTACATTGAAAGTCATTCTTGAATTGGCAATATTTGAAGTAATTTTAACCATAGTAAAATAATACTGAAATTTAATCTTGTGTTTAAAATAAATGTATTCAAAGGGCATCCAGTAAATAATAACTAATGCTGGTGGCAGGTATGGATATTTACAAATTAATATGTGAAATTTTCAAGCGTTCGAGGTAGGTAATGTTTTATGTTTCATCTATTTTCTTTTTCATTTGGTCGAACCAGTTAAACACTCCTGTCCCCTATCGAAATACATATTAATACGATGAAACATTTTATATGTAATCACATGGTAAAATGATTTTCAAACAAATTTTTGAACAATGAAATGTAGTTATTGTTCTGCCGTTTTAAAGTTGCGGCCATATTTGAATTTGCTTTACATTTCAAAAAACCCTAGATAGTCTATACCATATATACGTAATTACGTATCTACTTAATGATTATGCCACCCGCTGAGCCTGACGGGGCAACCACCCCCCAGTAGATTATTGTTTGAGTGTACATACATAGGTACTACATCTAATGATTATGCCACCCGCTGAGCCTGACGAGGCGGCTCTCGGCGGTGACCACAACACAGCGGCAGCCGCGGGGCTTCCTGGCCGAGCACTCCCACCACGTCTTGTTGCCTCGCTCCAGCTTCCTGGTGAAGCGGTGGTTGCCCCAGTAGATTATTGGTTGAGTGTACATACATAGGTACATCTAATGATTATGCCACCCGCTGAGCCTGACGAGGCGGCTCTCGGCGGTGACCACAACACAGCGGCAGCCGCGGGGCTTCCTGGCCGAGCACTCCCACCACGTCTTGTTGCCTCGCTCCAGCTTCCTCGTGAAGCGGTGGTTGCCCCATTATTGGTTGAGTGTACATACACAGTTACATTTAATGATTATGCCACCCGCTGAGCCTGACGAGGCGGCTCTCGGCGGTGACCACAACACAGCGGCAGCCGCGGGGCTTCCTGGCCGAGCACTCCCACCACGTCTTGCTGCCTCGCTCCAGCTTCCTGGTGAAGCGGTGGTTGCCCCAGTAGATTATTGGTTGAGTGTACATACATAGGTACATCTAATGATTATGCCACCCGCTGAGCCTGACGAGGCGGCTCTCAGCGGTGACCACAACACAGCGGCAGCCGCGGGGCTTCCTGGCCGAACACTCCCACCACGTCTTGTTGCCTCGCTCCAGCTTCCTCGTGAAGCGGTGGTTGCCCCAGTAGATTATTGGGTTGCCGAATATTGTCGTCTCAAACTTGATATCCTGTGACAACCCTGGAACACGCAGTTCGGATTAACTTTAATGAACAGAGCAACACAAAACATTAAGTTTAATGGAGATTCAGTGTAATGTGACAGGACATTACAGAAAGTATGATATACCTATATTTATAAATACCCCTCGTTGCTACAGCGTCACCGGGACCGCTCGTAGAACCAGGCGATGAAATACACAATTGAGAGCATTGCTTTTATTTATACACAAAGAAAGCACACATGACGATATGACAAATGCGACATACAAATTGCCTAAAGATTTTAATAGAATTTTAATATTTTCGCTGAACCTTCAGGAAATAGAAAGACTAAGAATATTGGTGTCTCATCATAGTCATCATTCTCATCAACAAGTATGGTGGCTTAGAAAACTAATATTAAAAGTCCACATTCGTACACCTTTTTTTTATTTCCATTCAAACAATGCAAAGAAAATGTCAAAACTATCGTTTAATTAGTTATATTCCTACTTAGGTATGCGTATTACCGTGTCTGTGAACATTTTTAAAACTCACAATCTGGTCTTCAATAGTGCAGACGCGAGCAGTGCAAGCAGGCTTGTTACATTTCCATGAGATTCGTTCCTTGTTTTGATAGTTCTTCGAAAAATGGAACCCGCCATACACCAGCATTGTGGTGCCTTTATTCGTATGAATAAATCTGGAATCTATTCAGTATATGCATGTTATTAATGTAGAGAAAATTCAGTCATACACAGAAACTAACAAAACATAGAACTGAAATAGCACTACCGTGATTTGATATCATTTTTATGTTAAATAAATAACAAACACACTTTTCCATTTAATTTTAATTAAATTCACACATGTTTATTTCTTTGCACTCCGAAACCTCAATTGGTAAGACCAAAATGCTGTTAATTCTTATAATATGAAGGGTTCACGGAAATAACATGTCTAGTCAATTCAAATTTCAGAAGGCCCTTACTTTCCCTGACTTTTAGAAGGACTAAACATGTTCTTTCCGTAGACCTTTCATACGCCATATTTATATTTCCAAATAACCACAAAGCTTATACATAAGTGTAGCGCTTGTCCTCTTGGGTGTGGTTATTCTTGAGTGGATTGACTGAGCCTTAAAAAAGGGGACTAATTTACATTTTATATGAGCGATCAACAATTCGCGCCTGCATATTAGGTAGGCTACATACATAGGTACCATGATACCATTGATGAAGATTGAAAACACTCGTACTTAACTACACATACGCCATGATACGAGGAATTTGCAACAGTTTCCTACACAATTCGGGTTCCCTCTATCTGGCATATTCTTTTTGTCCGAAACGCTTAGGACATAACAGACTTGGCATAATCTATTTTGGCATAATCTTAATGAAACAGAAACATCACTTGGCATAAATAACAATATTTCGAACATTATTTTGCCCGAAACTACCTTGGCATATTATTATTTACGCCAAGTGTTATAAGACAGAAATTAGATTTGCATATTTTTTTGTGGAATATAGCCACATGTTTGAAACTTACCTTGCATTTTTCGTCAGGCAGAATTTGTTGTGAGGGTGAAAATTTCTGCAGTGAGCGAGCGAAGCGAGCGAACAAAACCTTCCGGGGCAGATCCGACTCGGATAGGTTAGGTTAGAAGACTAAGGCGGGAGCAAAGCTAGAGGTTATTTTTTTTTAGTAACCTAGAAAGTACTCGGCTCAGTAACACAGTTAGGTAAGTAACGTACAGAATATTACTACTACCTCAATTATATTGAGAGGTTGTAATTATTCCTTCTCTATTATGGTAAAACATACTATGCCGATACTTTTTATGCACATTCATATGGCTCATCATAAAGGAGCATCGAAATTATGCTCGAATAATATTCGAGCAACTAGAAATCTGCCACAATGAAATATGCTAAAGTTGAATATGTCACAACAGTTTCTGCACAAAGTCCATTATGACTACATAGGTTATGCCATATAGAATTATTCCTAAAAGAATTATGCCACAACAGGGTGAATCACACAGTTCATAGACATTGTCTATTCCTCGAAATGTGCATGAACTCCAACGCTGCTTACAACTGTTAAACCTTCTGTTCTTATTCGACTATTGCACCCTTTCAGACTGCATTTCCAGGAAGTAACGCCATTGCTGCCTTCATAATTCTTGTAATATGTATTATGGTCGAACTTAACAGCAAGTTTGCCCCTTTTGGTTGTGTAAAACTCCGGACCTAAAAGATTTATGGGTGTTACAGTTCCAGCCATGTCAAAAAATTTAAAAAATCAGTTAATGAATAGTAGGTAGGTACTCTTATAGTCCTGAACAGCTTGACAAATTGTATCTTGACATTAAGGAGTATAAGAAAACTGAAACTAAATCATGTAATTCCAAATTAATCAATCAATATAAGGCAGGGCAACGATGTTCGTAAAAAGTTTCTATTAATGTAGACAACTTTGATTACCCTGGTGGGTCTAGTAACGAAATATTATCAATGTATTTACACTCTGCCATACCAAAAGAAAAGATTAGTATGAAATTACCTGATATTTAAGTTTACTAACTGCAAATATTACAAAAAAGGAAATAAAAATAATACTGCTACTAAACGCAAAAATCATTTAATATGTATACAAAAGCTGCTGTATCTTGGAATAGTACATTACGATACAAGTACGAA
>JALPQI010004897.1:0-68519 GCA_025490895.1 Thaumatotibia leucotreta | reverse complement strand
GACATTTTATATGAAAAAGGCATTTTTTTTTTTGAGATTTCTGGGTTAGCCCCATAGTAAAAGTTATTCAGTTTAACCTACCAAATCACCCCGTTCAAGGTTTTCAGTGGCTCGTGGAACACCCTGTATAGGCTAAAATATTATTATTACGAGCTTTAATTCGAGTGTCGGTTGTCAGCCGAAGATATTAAGCCAACATGAGACCCTTCGCCGCGTGCGCAGCCGCCCCCGCGCCCCGCCTGTCCGTTAGGCGCGCAGCCTCCGCGCTTTGCATAACGACCTGCGCCTAACCTCACAGCGCACCCAGTTGTAGGTGAGCTATAGATCCATCTACATACTATGTATGTGCTGCACAGGTCACACAAGTACCTATCCCTTAAAAAACGTGGGTTCGAACTTGTTCGTCATTAAGTAGAGCAAATAAATAGAAAAAAGTGCCAATAGGGATGATGACTATAGTTAAAATAAATTATTTAATATTATGCACGACATAATACACGAAAAAAATTATTACTAAGACGTGGTTTGCAGTAATTTTGTACAAAACTTCTATTTAATAAATTGAAAAGAACTTAAAAGACTACGTCATTTGGCAGTACTCAAACGTGACATCACTTACATAACAATAAAATTATACTATACGGGTGACATAATACATAATTGAAAGGGACAGAGCTTTGTATCTGTTCTGACCTCCTTACGGTAAAAGTCTAAACTTTTGCTAGGTATCTAGCCTAGCAACCGAATGAAAATACTGTTTAAGATTTGTACGAAGGCAATAAAACTGACAGTCTTTTCAAGCTAAATTTCGTCATGAAAATATGACTAAACTAAAGGTCACTAGTGACTCACTCACTACTACAATTTAATGCAAAAGTGCACTCACCATTCGTTTATTTGATTGATTATAACAATAAGGCCTGTTCACTGGTTAAATTCATACATTTTATTCATTGCATATAATATTTGTGTGTTTATTGTTTTATAGTCTTTTTTTGTTTTCTTAATTTTCGACCCTGCACCAGCTTTATCTTTTTGTTTGTCCCAATGGTTGACTGGTAGAGAATGCCTTGTGGCATTAAATCCGCCTATTGCATTCCTGTTTAGTGCAATAAAGTTTAAATAAATACATTTTTGATATTTCTAACAGTTCAGGCTAGTGGCTTAACCCTGGATTGTGCAATCATTTGGGCAAGCCAGGGTTTAAAGTTCATACCTGAGATACCCTTGAAAGCTTGGGATAATCAATAAACTAGATTCAATAAGAATACAGTTAAAAAAAGAAGGGAAGAATATACTTGATAGGGACTAATATTTGTTAAAAGTGCAGAACACAATTCATATTCCATTTTCTACCTACCAACGTCATTGTGTTCTGAAGTGTATCTCAAGACAATGTTTATTTATTCATAAAACTTTTACTTGTTAGGTATGACTCTTATTGTTGACAATAGACCGTCTGTTGTTTTATTTCACGGAGGTAGGATGGCAATTGTGTTTTTATTGCTCGTCAATTGTAAATAATGTAAATTGGGAAATTATAAACATTTATTTTTCACTCTTACTCGGTCTGTACTTGATTCAGGTTAATGAAATGCATCGTATTCGAAAAGTTGTCAGTTTATATTTCAAGATTTCATATGAGCGGAGATTTAAACCCAACGGCGATCGCAGTTAGCCTAAAATTCCCCGAATTCGGTGCCTAAAATTAGGCTCTTATTTAGGAATGCAACGCGCCTTAATCCCGAACGACCTTATTGGAATGCGCGGCGTGGACGCGGGATCAAAACAAAGGCGTACGCCGTACGCGCACCTACCTACGACTGCACTCTAACCACAACTTGGTCAGCGAGAACACATGTCAGCCAGCTTTTCTAGGCCACCATATAACTCACATGGTTAGAGAATATACATATTACTAGTTCAAACAAACCTGGAGAATTTTTGTTTTAATTGAAGACCTTTGAGGATTAAATTACACAGATATTCATCAGACAACTAATATAAATAAATGCTCTGATGAGTATCTAGATCCATGATAGTCATGAGGTCATATCATAATTTACATGTAAAGTAGGTAAAGCTATTTGTGACACTGAATTTTGAACCCGCAATACATGAACTCAAACTCATATGCTTTGAGAGTTTGATGGACTCAGTATGGTCACAACGACGAGAGTTTGTCTTTGATTTTGAGAGCTTTGAATCCTATTCTAGAGGACCTACAAAGATACGTGTAAGAATAACGATTGTGTAGTAAATTTTAGTGACACTGAATTTCGGTCAGTGACGTTTTCCTATAAAAAAAGTCAAGGATCATAATGACAGATGTGTTTGTAGTAATAGGTATAGATCACTAGAGCTTTATCGTATACGTGCGCAAGAGAACGGCCGAGCTTTCAGACGCGAAGGGCTACAGAAACACTGGAGCGGCGCGACCAAACAGGTTTAGATTCAAAACCGACCGACTCATCGCGGTAAAAAACTCACCTTGCAGCTTCTTTTCAGTTTCCCAGAACTTCTGGAGCTCGGTGAAGTACTTGTCGAGTATGAACACCTTGGATAGGCCGAGGGTGGCCATGGCGGGCGGCGCTGGCGCATCCCAGGGCGCGGCCGCGCCGCTTTAACACGCGAGCTCTTCCGAGCGCCGGCAGTGGCGAACTGAGGCTGCGGGCCCTCCCCGCGGCGCGGGGGCCGCGTGGGTTGCTAAGCAACTATTTATTCTGAATTTTTACGAAATTTTAAGCTCAAAGAGTTGCCGTTGTGTGTTAAGGTGCGTTTAAACCAAAAGAGCATTCGCTGTTCTAGCGCCCGTTCTAAGAAATCAACCAATCACGTTTTGTGTACCGATCGAATTTAGTAGAGTGGGAGGTGAGAACAGCGAATGCTCTTTTAGTTTAACCGCACCTTTAACAGGATGATCGGGCCTACAACCGCGAACATCGAAATTCGTAAATTTCGGGGATTTGTCTGTGCCACTCCAACGAAAGCATCATGAAAGTGCATGCAGACCAAAAGAGCATTCGCTGTTCTATCCCCCACTCTACGAAATCAACGAATCACGTTTCGTGTAACAATCGAATATCGTAGAGTAGGGGGATAGAACAGTGAATGCCCTTTTGGTCTGCATGCACCTTTATGATAGAGCAAAATCCTCGAAATTTGCGGATTTAAGAGTTCGCGGTAGAGTTACAGATGGCCTGCCGGGAACCACGAGGGATGTGTTGTCTCCCAGTCACACACGTACGAATTCACAAGTACGAGAGAGAGGCAACACGACAATCGTGGTTCGGGGTAGGGTCTCAGACTGGATTTCTTTTAGAACAGCACTAAATCATAGGATTAAATTACGTACCAGTTGTTAAGTGAATTTGTGTTTCACTCATCACTGATATAGCTACAGATATAATGCTGATAGAGCTACTGCCATATCCGCAAGCCTGGTCTACTAAAGCGAACTTCGAAATACATAATAAACTAAAAAAATACGTATAGCCAAATGTTTAATACATAAAACATCAAATTTTCGTTTCAGTGAGACTGTTCGATAATTCGTAAATTATTCAATAAATGGTGTCAATTGCCAACAATAATATAGGCGATAAAACCGAGTAATAACTAAATCGTGAAAATGCAACAACTTTTCTTTAAAATTCCGACGTTTTGTCACGATTTCTCAAATCCGTAGGCTGACAACCCCGCCCGCGGCGCACAGACACCTACTTTTGGAGTAGAAACGTCCCGAGCATTCGGCCACCGACACACAAACCGCTCCTTCTATTTTAGAAGTTTTAGAACCACCTAGAAATAAAGTTTTTGATTTTTTTTCTCAATTGACCTAGAGATTCATAGTCAATAATTAGATGTGACTTTTATCTGTTAGCATTCAAAGGAATTGCACCTAAAATGACAAGTTTTTATAAAGAGAAGTTGAAATTCCACAAAACTAGACTTGAAGATGAACTCCTAAAGCTTAACCCATATAATTATTATAATTCATCTCCTAACTTAGCAAGCCGCTAAGTATTGTTTGTCCCTTTCGATCATATCAATAAGTCTATAAGACTGAAAGAAACGATACTTAGCGGCTTGTTAAGTTAAGATACGTTTATGATTAAGGGGTAAGAAACTTTTGGTGCAGTAAAGTGTAAAGTTGTAAACACGGTGCACGGTGCGGCCACCCAAAAGTTCAGCGGACTGAAGGGTGGGGGGGAACAGGTTTGGTGCCCCGCCCCTGCCCAGGGTTAGTGCTCGCACCATAACAAATACTATCAAAACAAAACATCCCTCTTTATACTACAACCATAGGTAATTTCACAAGAGTTGAGGTGAATTATTATGTATGTAGGTACATGTACACACACATCTAAATAAAGTTCTATTAAAAAAAATGAATGAATGATTTAATGTGACTTGTGTCAAAATATTGAAGCAAATCCCTTAAACGATCGTTTTGGACAATGTTACAGTTGCAATTAAATTTGCTTTTAGTACGAAAAATAACACATACTACTATCTATCAAAACAAAACATCCCCCATCCATACTACAACTATAGGTTATTTCACCAGAGTTCAGGTGAATTATTACTAGGGTTAGGATTTTGGTGGCATTTATTGAACATAGAGCAGTGGAGTCGATGTTACAAACATTTTTAACTTGAATAAATGATTAACTTATAAAATAATAACGAAACAGTGTTTTTTTCAAGCTGGATTTACCAAGGAATTTAAATAAATAACATGAGTTTTTAAATAAATAACATGAATTTTATTTTTGAGTAACAAGAAAAATATTAATTTTCAACTAAAAATGTTGGTATATGGGAAAAAAAAATATTTAATTTTTAAGATTCTAGTTCTCTCGAAGACCGTAACTATTGTATAATAAATAATCATAAGCTATATTACAAAGAATGATTGAATTTCAATTCATAGGTAGTCAACCATTAAAGATGAAATTATTTAATACTTAAAATTAGCGAAACCCTGTTTAAAAGAATATATTTATTTATTATTTCTGATTAATTAATTATTCGATCAATCATAAAAAAAATAAACAACGACTCCACTGTTCTCTGTCCACCTAATGCCACCAAAATTCCTAACCCTAATTATTACACACACCATCTAAATAAAGTACACGTTGCAAAATAATTATACATAGAATGAATGAATGATTTGTGAAACACGAAACTGTAGGCGCTCTGAGAATTTAGACAAGTTTCTGGACCTGACGCCTCAGTGCTGCCGCCCTGGTGAACGTCATTTCAGAAAACCCTCATTTCCCCTTGTGTTTACAAGACAATGTTGACGTGTGCGTGACTCTCGTAGAACTATCTCTACTAAGTAGGTATGACTCTACTAATTCAACGATTTAGATATTTTAAGGACTTTGTAGCTAAAATCATACTAAAGAGGAACCATATAATTATTTTAGTTAGTGTATACTTATATCACAGTAGCTTTAGAACAACTTGTTAAAAAATATCCAATTTTTCCATGAAAACTGTCGTAAAAAGTAATTTAATTAAATTGAATCTTTGAAACTCACCGCTCAAGTTAAATTGCTGGTTTATTCAAATATTCTGTAACTAAATAAAAAATACCTACTTACATACGAAAGTTTATTTGTGAGCGGTTTAGTAAAGATGTCACACTTTGTCGTTCGCTAGAGTGATTATGATTCTTAGACATTTAGTTCATATAAGCTACAAGACAATTCTATCCCAAATATCCCAATTGTAAGAAGCGACAAAGTGGGACCTGTTTTTTCTAAAAGACTCCCATTTCCTATTATTCCAAAAAAGAAATAAAAATACATATTCGAAAATTTAAAATTATTGTGTATTTCTCGAAACCTATCAAAAATCCCCGATATCGGTCGACGGACCTACTCGTGAAGAAAAACCGGGAAAGGACGAAGATACGAAAGAATTTTCGTCTAAGCTGAAACAGGAAACCTCAAATCACTCAATCGACAACGTCATTTATCGATTGATCAACTTATGATCGACTCGATCAATCCACTTCTGTGAGCGACAAAAACAGCGCGCGCGTTGAACTCTAATGTATGAGTGGCACGGGTATGCGACTATGCGCACGCGTCTAAATGCACGTACATATTTTTTATATTACATTACTCGTATTCCTGTGTTTCTTTTAGTTACAAACTGTGATTTTACCGTAACATTTTGCACAATACTACTATTAGGTAGACGCAAAAAATGTGATGAATCTTTAGGGATTCTTTTTTGGGAGAGAAGTGAATTTACGTATGTTTTACCCCTGTCTTTTTTTGTCATAACTTGAGAAACTGATAGTGATAATTTCAACTAACGGATAATCCTATTTGGGGTTTGAATAAACGGATTTCCCTAGAACGGAAAATAACGTCACTTTTACTTAACTCTCCTTTAAGTGTATGTCAACAGGAGACAAAGGAGCAGCGGATTGCGTGATGGTAACCAAAGACCATCGCCCATGGACATCCGCAATACCTTGATTGGACTACTCATAGTAAAAAAACCTCCTATAGGTACCTCTTGTACCTACTCGTTTTTAAAAAACCGGCCAATGGCATATGGGGTAGTAGTTACTAGTTATTCAAAAACGGCTGGGCTGATTATGTTCGAAATAGTGTTCTTTTAAAGTAAGTATTCTACATGTAAGCTCACTATCCATAGTTTTTTGGACCCACGGAGCAAAAGTTAGAGGGGACATTTTATTTTATAATAGAGCGGTTCAATCCAAATCATCCCCACTTACTTACGTATTTTATTCTACCACTGTGTTGGCGTAATTAATAAATAATATGTATATCCGTACCAAATTGCAAATTTCTAACACTAACGGCCACTAAGCTAAGCTGAGAACAGACAGATGGACAGACGGGCATGGCGAAACTGTAAGGGTTGTTCACTACGGAACTTTAAAAACATGCAGTGTTGCCAGGTCTCCTGATTTTTCAGGAGATCTACTGATTTTGGACTATGTCTACTGATCTACCGAATTTTCAGCAGATTCTCCTGATTTTTCGTAGATTACTTCTACCTCAAGATTTTTACATTGTAAACGAAATGCTGTTACTGGTGGCACGAGTTTGGAATGTAAGGGTCTCACCAAACTAGTCCGCACCGTTTCGGCTAATCGCGTACGGAAAAAGCTTTATGTCAACGCAATAAGAGCGAGGACATCGTAAATTGGCTCGGCCCACGCGAAACGACGTGTTTCGACGGGAAAACGGCGTTTTGCCGTAAAGCTGTTCGCATTCGTACGACCCCGTTTGCAGCCTAACGCACACGTTCGCATTCCTAAATCTCCTAATACCGCCGTACGCTGCCGGAAAGAGTTGAACGGCTCCGATCACGGCCGAGTACCTACGATAAGGACCGGTCAGAGCTGGCGGAAGCCGTTCAGCGTCGACGGCCGAACATAGCTGACGACGGCCGAAAAGAGCCGATGACGGCCGAAGTAGCTACTGATGCGTTTGTATTTATTCATTTGAATTATTACCCACATTAAAATCTGCAATAGATCTGACAACACGAAGTAATACTGTCGTAATCATACACGTCTGTTCAATTTCAAACTAGTTACTAACAACTAGTCTCCAAAAATGAGATTTACGATTACCGATCACCCGCTGTCCTATCTATCTGTTCGTCGGACTCAGCGGCTGTACGCGTGCTGTCTGACGTCTCGACGGCAGGACGGAGCACGGGAGAGCCGATCGCCGCTTTACAACTGTTACGGTAGCAAATCGCAGCCGATCGAGCGTTTCTACGGCCGTAAGGAGGGTGAGACTGCTTAACGCAGGTGTTCAACCGCGGAGACGGTCGATCGGCTAAATGCGAATAGTGTGGTGTAAAACACTCGGCGAAAGCCGACTCCGCGTCGATTGGTTTGGTGAGACCCTTAATCGGATGCGATATTGTTAATGCTAGTAGACTCCTTTGGTATTGCTACCAAAGTACTACAATATGTAATTAAAATAAACTAGGTATTACTACAAATACCTAGTTTATTTTAATTACTAAACAATTTTTCTTTGTTATTTGACTTTTTGAGGCTTTTCATTTTGGGTCTCAGCATGATGTGTTATTTTACGATGTTTGATTTTGGACAAAAGCTAATAATGAAATCATTGCCTTGCCGTCTACTTCTTCAGCTAATCATCGTAATCATTTTGGGGTATATAATTAATGTGTCATTCTTCGTATACACATTGTATTGTTGATTGTCAGAATTTTTTTTTTTAAATTGGTAACAAAATGATAACAAAATATTTATTTTAGTACAGATGATGGCTTTTTAGGCGCAAGTGCGAGAAATGGCTCATTTTACGTCAGGTCCAAAACTTCGGATCTGTAGGTCTGTAGGTACTAAAAAACGTCGTACGAGACACGTGCAAAACGGAAATTAAATTCGTAACTCGTGTCAATTTAAAACACTTCGGTCGTGTTTTAAAACTTTGCCACTCGTTTCGGATTTCATGTTTTTCGCACTTGTGTCGTAATATACTATTTAGTACTATAATCTATGATTAACTAAACATATTTATAAACATTGAAAGAAAAAAAATGGATATAGGTAAGGTTTGGTTCAACAAATAATAAAAATAATTAGTCTACTGATATTTTTACCAATCTCCTGATTTCTAGGCTAAACTTCTTCTGACGTTTTCAAATTGGATCTGGCAACACTGAAAACATGTCTGTGGCCTGAAAACGTATCATAGAACACTGAAATATTAGGGCATCGGATTGACATTGTGCCATGCATTTTTAGGACATTTGCTCTAATATATCAACAACTTAAGACTGCTTATGCTTAGACTTAGTTTATCAAAGTCGTTGCCCGTTGCCCCATACACCTATTCCTTTATTTATGCTATAGTTTGTGGCTTGTGGGCATACTAACGCCCTCTATGTTGATGATAGCACACTTATTGCGAGCACTGTGGTCTCAGATGTACACGTTGCTTGCGCCAGAGCAAGAAGCGCCCGCGAGTATGGATCTACGCCTAGAGGGCGCCTATTACAACTAACACACTGTACACTGAAAAAAATATTTACCAAAGCAAAGAGCTATACAGGGTGTAATCGTTAAGTGTTGCTAGGCCATAATTCCGTAAATATAGCAGATACCAGAAAACTTCTAGCTGATATCAAAAGTACGTTACCCAACGAATAAAATTACACTAATAACTTTTTTTAAATAAAATCAGAAATATCTCAAATATTAACTTCAATCCCTTCCATACATTTAGTACGTAAACGTTCATTCAAAGAGTAGTTTAATACGAATATTTTTTTATTTAGGAATAAATGTTAGATTAATTATTTCATAAACGGTAGTATTATTATTTTATTACAATGTATTCGTACAAATATCGAATCTCTAACAGTTTTATCTGTTATGACACCCGACGTTTTTTAAGGCCAGTCATACTAAATGTATGGGAGCGTTTTAACTTAGTATTTTTAATATTACTCCATCTATTTAGAAAAAGTTATTAATGCAATTTTATTTGTTGGGTAATGCACTTTCGATATCAGTTGGAAGTTTATTGATATCTGTTATATTTACGGAATTATGGCCTTATAAGTGTGGCCACACTTAACGATTACACCCTGTATAGGTAACCATTTTTTTCTCTGCCAATACAAAGTTTTCAAAAGCCAAAACTTACCGTAGGTATAATAAAAACCGGCCAAGTGCGAGTCGGACTCGCGCGCAAAGGGTTCCGTACCATTATCAATTTATTATTAAACAAATACAGTTAAATCAACCTACCTCAAAAACTATAGGAGGCAATTTAATCAAACCAAAAATCGTTGATAGAGCTTATTAATGTGTACAACATATATTTTTTTTAGAAGTTTATATCGCGTAGTTTTAAAAATAGAGGGGGGGGGACACATTTTTCAGACTTTGAGAGCTGATATCTCGAAAACGATTTGCGTAAATAACAATAAGATGTATAAACCTTCATATAATTTTCAAAGGCCTTTCTATTAATACCCAACACGCTTATATACAACAAAAATTTTTTTTTATCCCTCAGTTACATGTATGGCGGGCCCCCACCCCAATGGTTTTTTTTACAAGTTAGTATCATAATCCTGTAGCGGTTCATACAACACATATTCTTACCAAATTTCGTTACTGTAGCATTTATAATTTCCGAGTAAATCGGCTGTGACAGACGGACAGACGGACAGACGGACAGACGGACATGACGAATCTATAAGGGTTCCGTTTTTGCCATTTTGGCTACGGAACCCTAAAAATGAGCCACAAAGATGGGCCAGTATTATGGTCAGTTAGGTTCGTCGAAAATACGCTATACTGAAATAAAATGGCAACGAGGCCTAAGTATACATATAGGTATACTGAGCTAGAACTGACATTAAAATCAGATAGCCTTTAGCCCCTTTTTAATAAAAAACACTTTAAAAAATGAAGATACACGAAAAGGGCCCACCTAGGTAATCATAATCAATCACCCTATAAACATTAGTAGGTGGGCATTTCTCCAAGCGTTTCAACCGCCGTGTCTTCGGTGGCAACATTATTACCCGATTCCCGTGGGTATCTCATACTTTTTTTGGATATCTTGGTAGTTGTCAACCACGTCTACCAATATGTCCAAAAGTTCTTGCATCTCTCACGGGATTCGTGTGATAAGGCTGTCACCGAAGTCACGGCGGTTGAAATGCTCGGAGAAATGCCCAGGTAAGTATTTATTATACTGTACATGAGTATTTTTTTTCTGGTGATAACAGAAGATGTAAAGTACCGAATAGCCTAATAGGTAATTGCGAGGTCTAAAATAAAACAAAAAAAAAAGTTTTTTCGTGTGTCCATAATAATCATAGTTATAGGTAGTTTATATACCTATGTCAAGCAATTATAACAATAACAGTATAGATAGAATAAAAAAAACTTTACCCGACTGTACCGACGGCAGTACGGTCGTGTAAAACAGCAAGCACCGCCCCTCTTATCTAGATTAATTCGCGTCGAGAAATACGTTCATTTTTAGAATTGCAGCATCTCAGACCCACAAGGTCGTATCTGGTTGTGAGGATCTCGACTTCAGTCCAGTTCAAAAGATCGTAAGTCACGGTAAAACTCGAATGCATGTAACTTTTGGCCGTATTAGATGCGTAGTATCATGAGGGTTTGCTGTACCGATTTACTCGTTTTGTTAAATCTGGCACTGTATTCACATACTTTACCGAACACTCACCTCAGGAGTTACTAAGTTTACAATGTCGAAATCACAAATCTCGTGAAGCTTCTGCAGCAATCTGCACTACTGGCATTTAAGGTTTTGCATTTTCATAATATTCGTATAGAACTCTACATGTTGAGAGGGATACCGGAACTTAAGAAGCGCCCAAAATTGTATTTAAATAATATATGAACAACATGTTTTCACTTATATTTTCCCTCTGTGTTATTTCCTTCAAGTTTATGTATAGATATGGACGCCATACATGACAATGTATAATAGACAACTTTCCGCTCGCGACTATGTCTGCATGGTTTACCTTCTGCATACAGGCCGCGGACACCGAAATTCGTTAATTTCGGGGATTTCGTAGGCCGCGGAAGGGTCACAGAGTTCAACTTCCTATTTCATCTTCTTAAAATGTGATATTATTTTTAACTAACTTTCTCAAAAAAAATTACCCAGTTGTCAAAAAAATTTAACCCCTATTCAAGCCACATTCCATTCCAAAAAGTTGGTAATAAAATAATCTAGGTACTTACCTTACCTGAAAAACTCTAACTTCATAAGTTCGGCGTTGATGATATCGGTCATTCAGTGCATGAGGCAGTCAATCAGGGTCGCGTTGTAAAAAGTTACCCCCTTATTCATAAACGTCTCTAACGTAGCAAGCCGCTAAGTATTGTTTGTCTCTTTCGGTCCTGAAGGCATATTGATAAGACAGAAAGGTACAAATGATACTTAGTGGCTTGTTAAGTTAGGAGTTTAGGAGACGTTTATGAAATAAGGTAGATAGAAAACAATTATGACCGAGGGACAAATATTTTTGTGACAAATACACAAAGAGTTGCTATCGGCGGGATTCCCCTGACGGCGGGACCCTGCGCTCCCATCTTCGCAAGCAGAGTCACAATCGACTAAGCTATGGATTACGGAGGCCATCAATAATTTTTAAATCTTTACCCTTGAACTTATTCTGAAAACACGAATCAAATTATTTATTTACTAGGTAAATATTTTGATTTATGCTTTTATTTTTTCCCCCGTACACTACTTAATACTATATAAATTATAAATTTTGGATGTCATAGATATATCAAAGAAAAAACGACCAAGATCACCTAGTGGGAATCGAACCCACGCGGCTGATGCCTGCACCTGCTGCAACGCTGCGGCTCGCTGGCTGCGCGGCTCGGTCCCTATCACTACCTTACCACCACTCTTATCATTCTTATCAGAGATTATCATACACTGGTTTGTTAGCTGCCGCTAGCAGCTACTACGTCGGAATAGCGTCGTTCTTAGTAGCAATAGCAACAATGTTGCGCGATAAATGATTACTGAGCTCCATTTTTGTAAAACCTAACAGTTATACGACATCATCATCAATATGACCGTACCGACGTGGTGCTGACACTAATAGGACGGGATCGGCTATAATTATTGACCCAAGTGAAGTGTAAAATCTCCGTACCTGTTTAGGTAAAAATACTCATGTATAGTCAATTAGTCATAGAAATTGATTTATGTAATATAAGGTGGAAGTAAAATACTTGTACCCGACGCTGTACCAATACTCGTCATCATAGCTTGAGTTGACCGATAACATAAAATCAATTATTAGGGCACTTAAACGATGATAAATGTATGTTTAACGCTCCATATCCCAACTTTGAAATAATTAGCTTACATCTAGATTATTTGCATAATTTAAGGACTGAGTGTTAATATTTCAAAGTCTCAATATGTGACATTGAAACTTGTACTGAGATGTCATCTATTGGGACTGCCTGTAAATGCACCTGACACTTACACTAGTAAGTGTCAGGTGCATTTACACAACACATTGTACTAACAATGGAGTTAACTAAGAAAATGTGTAATTTTGAGAAATTTCGGTATTGTAACCCCATAAAGTAAATGCTATTTAACAAAACTTACAAACTCCTCTTCCAAAACACATGATAATATGAAATAAAACTATGAAAATGGATAAACTCGCGTATATTATCATGCGCCATCCGCAGACCACGAACCCTGTAAAGTGTTCGAAACATCGGAATGAAGTTGAAGTTAGTTAATATACGCGAGTTTATCCGTTTTCATAGTTTTATTTTATTTCATGTGTAATCCTCGCGGTAACCGAAGAAAACATCACATGATAATACTTTATGTAGATTTATATATGAGCCAAACATCGTGATTCAAATAAATATTCTCTGTTGACATGTTACGCACTGGTATCACAAAGAGCAATTGTAGTGGTATGTGTATTTACAATCTCACAATCTTTTCTCGAGTTTTCTCGATTCTTGTACCTACTGATATTTGACTTAAACCTAAGTGCAAATATATAAATCCGGGCCTAGGGTTCTGTCCGACAACTATCCAAAGATTC
Source organism: Thaumatotibia leucotreta (assembly GCA_025490895.1). Taxonomy (NCBI): domain Eukaryota; kingdom Metazoa; phylum Arthropoda; class Insecta; order Lepidoptera; family Tortricidae; genus Thaumatotibia; species Thaumatotibia leucotreta. The sequence continues at coordinate 54,881 of JALPQI010004897.1, read as the reverse complement.
CAAAGTTATGCAACTATCTAACACTGAGTTAAAATTATTAATAATTAGTTGGACTCGCGGGGAATTGCGATTATAATGACACCCCAGTGTGCTGTGGCTGTGGTGTCCGATGCAAAAACTGCATGGACGACGCACGGTGCGCCCGCCGCGCGATTCATATGCAACGTCCGCGGCTTTTATTTTGTGAAGAACCTTTGAAGTTGTGCACAAAACTGCTTAAATCTGCTAGAGCTTTTTGTTACCCATGGTTTTGCTAGTAAACTTCTAGTTTACAATGTATCCTTCCCGAAAGTACAGATAGGGACGTTCAAAAAGACGTTGTGTTTTGGTTTGTATTGTCACGTCCACGTCATATTATAGAGGTATGTAGGTGTAGGTAGTTATAAGATAGTTATATTTTATAAGACATAAGTCATTTATTTACAAGAATAGTTAACCTGGCTTCAGCACTAGGCAACCAAAATTCGGGAAACATAAAAAGGTGAATGATTGAAGATTTGAGGAATATACATATGTTATGGGCCATATCAGAGATGGGCAAAATGTAATCGACTAACGATTAACAATTAAAATTAACAGAATTAATTGCAACTAACGATTGAAAACCGCGATTGATCAGTTTTAGTTGTATAGAGTTCGACTAACTTAGTTGCAACTAAATGTAGTTGCAACTAATTTCATTCATTCATTTAACTTCTTTTGGATTACAATGCTACCACAATGTGTTCTAATATTACCACACCTTTTGCCTGACAATCAAAAAATCGAAACGAAAAGACTTGACGAAATAACCTCTACCTAAAAAAAACAATTGAAATAAATAATTTAGACAAATTGTTGTTATGATAAAAAGTACTGGAAATGTTGAAAACAATTCAAATCGGCCTAAAACAAAAGAAAAAAAAATTTTTTTTTGGTGGATTTCACATTAGGTCTCATAATATTTTTTGTTTATTTTGATGTCTAGAATGCATAGTTAAAATCTTTCGCAATGCTCGCGTAACACCGTATATAAGACCTACGGTAATGCATATTAGCTCAACTTGTTGAAAACTTATTAATCTTTAAACGCTTCTTAACCTATAATGTCAAGAAGTACGAGTACAGTTTTTTAATAAAAATCAGAAACTAAAAATAATCGTAAATTTCGCAGTTTTTGACGTACTACACAGCTAGCGCAACTTTTTTTTGCTTGAAAATGTGGTTTTATACTGTCCTATGGTGTCTACACAACATACCAAAAATACGAATTTTTGCGAGTTCAGGGTAAAATTATGTAAAGTTGGACCGTACTATACGTAGTATTATATAGATTTAATCGTGAAATTTAGTCGATTTAAACTAAAACTAATTTAGTTGTTAGTCGAAGATTCTCACAACTAATTTAGTTGCAACTAAATTAATCGCGATTAAATGACGATTGATATTTTTAATCGATTGATTAGTTGACTAAATTATTAATCGATTAATGCCCATCTCTGGGCCATATATACGGAGTTCGCGAAAACGGGCATCTTTTTTGTGGCGAAAGTTAGCGGTTCTCTGACATACAAATCAAATTAGATTTTGTCTATATCATTCTTAAGAAGCAGAAGACCCTATCGGTTTGTATTCGTCCAACAAGAACATTAGGGTTCTAGAGCCCTTAACTTACTAACAGGAAAGATTTGTAACCTAACTCATACAAAAAAAATCTATGACCTGACCCTCCTCTCTCCCTCTGTAATTGAATATTTAGTCTATCCCATCATCTAACAACAAAAACAAAGCAATGTATTTAAGTGTCAAAAACACGCTAGCGGATAAAGTTAACTTTTGCGCTCTGATTTCGAAGGATAAAGCCGAGCTAGTGAAGTAAAAAATGTTTTGACTAGTCTATGCACATTATACTAACGTAGAACGTAGTACCAACGCTTTTCTTAAGTACGCGAAATACGCGAATAAACACTGTCACTCACCCGCCTCCATATATTTTTCGATCCAGCAATATGTTTTCATTAACACATTAACCTTCGATATTTGTTCATTGCTCCATATTGACTAGGTTTTTAATTAATTTATAGTGCATGTGCGTCAACTGTTTCATTTCAATAAGAAAACTAAACATACTAAACGGAGCTCTGCAAGAAAGTTCCGGGTACTCTAATCAAAGACTCATATTTTGGACTGGAATACAACAAACAAAAATTTACATAGGTATTCTTTCGATACGACACCCGTGACGATATAAGAAAAGTAAAAAGTGGTGCGATAACCGCGCGGTTTGGGGAAAAACTAGCTTGAATTGAGCGCGTGCGCGGCGCGTGCGTGCGAGATAACGAGCGCGTTAATCGACCGCGATCTGCATGTGCGGGGTCACAGCACTATCGGCAGATATCGATCATCTTGTAGATCGATAAGAAAGAAAGAAAGAAAAAATGGATTCAATTTCAGTTAGCATAGCATGTGAGTTATATGCGGATGAATCCACGATTTACGAAAGGATTAGTTACTACTGTATGCTTGATTAGTTACTAAGCATATACGAGTAGATAGATGATGTTTTTTATTTACGGTCAGCAACGCGCATATTTATGTCAAATACTCGACTCTGAAAGATTGTTGCATAAAAAAATCATATAGATACCTATAGGTATATGCCATTAGTGGCATAAGCACGGCGAAAGAAAGTTTCCATCTCAAGGAAACGCATTTCATTGCGGAAACTAGCCCATAATGAAATACAACCTCCCATTTTACACTAAATGGTAAATTCGCCCAAGATCTTGCGGCTATACCCTTAAATTTGGAGCTTTATGTGCACGTTGTGCAGATTTAAGTAGCAATTGCCATTTAGTATTCTTAGGCTAGTGCTATTAAACAATGAAGCAGACAGGCACCTAAAGGAAAACACAAAGCAATAGAAGAAAAATAGATTCTCCGCGATCGTACCAGCGCCCTGTCGATAATGGCGTCTGCCGCACGCCTCGCAACAAAACTCGGCGTCATTGCTTACCAGCAACGAGTCGAGCTACGAAAAACCAGAATAGAACGCTCTTCGACAACGAATACTTGTTATGAATCATAAGGGCAAGTAATATTGGTTTGTCTGAGCTGACCACGATGATAAGAATACAGGGGCTAACTCGCTGACAATAAATATTGGTGCATTTCTCGCGCAATTGAATGCGGCGTCGGCGAATGTCGGCGATAACGCCAATTAAGCTGCCGATATCGTCGCGCGGCGCTGGCCGCCGCACGACACCCAGCTACAATGTAATAGATAACTTCTTCCTTGGTTATTGCGATGGCCGGCGGCGACGAGGAAGGCGAGTCCAGCAGCCCTGTCGTGAACTTCAAAATCCGAAAATTTCGAGGATTTGTCTCCCTCACTCTAATGACGCCTTCGTTGGAGTGACAGAAAAATCCTCGAAATTTACGAACTTCGATTTTCGCGGAAGTACGCCATCACAGCTCTAGAGTTTAACCGCAGTGTTTTCTCGGTTACACCCTGTGGCGATAGCTACGGTCCGCCGAAAATCATCTACTCAATCCAAGGAATAGAAATAACTGTTTTTTAAACTCTGACTCAGTCACAGAATATTAAATTTAGTCGTTTTTTTACCAGTTTAACCAACCTCGATTGAAAATCAAACGCGCTACCTTCTCAAAGTTCTGAAGCACTGCAATCGCGCTAAAATTTGACGAAGAAAATGTGGAATTGTTCAACAACAGCACCTAACCTAGACAAGGCATGTACTTATTAACTTATTACAATTGATCCAACTAATTTTTAGTGGAGCACAAAAAAAAGCTATGTTAGGTAGGATTAGGTCGCTTCCTTAAGATGGTCCCCTTCATGATTATAAATAGGGACACAATATTTTAATGGTTCGGGTAAGTAGAAGACTCTGCAATTGACCGCGATTGGAACGCGGTCCTTGTCAGATTGCCACCATAATTTCTTCTCACTAGTTAAACACGTCTTTGAATTCAAGAAGCGTATTGCTCTCGATCGTTTTAAACAATTCCAGAGAAGAGGTTCTCAGTTCGGTAATGTTTTTGCCAGTTTAAATTACTTATTGTCTTCTGCTTTTAAATCCTTTTTCCATTTGAGAAATCGACTACCAAATGATCCCATTTTTTGGCAAGTATTGAATTTATAATTTATTTTCTTCAAGATCCCCGATTTGTTTCCATCATTGGTTTCCTATCATCAAATCCTACTTTCTGAATGCAAATGCTTGTAAATGAATTAAAATTACCAAAAGCGCCATTCATGTAGGTACCTAAGTAACATTTGAAGAGATCCCTCGATTTCTCCAAGATCCCATCATCAGACCTCAACTTGGTGCCCACGGGACCATCTCGGGGTTATACACGTTCGATTACAAAAAAGAATCAAATCGGTTCACGATTCTCGGAGAAACCGGGTACCGTAAACTGGGGTTACTTTGAACTTTGGGGTTACATTGATAAAAACTTCTTTATTTTTTAATCGCGAATATCTTCCGTTACCAAACGCATCTGTATATTTTTTTTTTAAGTCTGGCAAGAACGATAGTTATCCTCATTAATTGTTTAGACACTTTAAATGAGTACGGTCGTTAGAATAGCGTATCACGTGTTTATATTTACGTATACTTTTTGCTATTTTTCGTGTATAAAATAACTTCTTAACTAACAATAAGGTTAGTGGAGTAAACGGTTGTTAATCACAATTAACTTGTCACAAGTGTGTTTAGGTATACAAATATAACGTTTTGGGGTCTTCAATTCAAACTATGTACTTATAATAATTGTTTTTATTCAATGGGGTGTCTTTGATCACCTACATGGGGTCACATTGATCAGAATCTTACGTATAGTTGGTTATGGTATGTATATCCATTTGACTGTTTATTTTATAAGAATATTGTTCTCTTTTCAATGGTTGATTTTTGTTTTTAATAAAGTTGAATACTGAAGTTTTTTTTATAATATATCGGGGTTACTTTGATCACAAATATTTGATCAAAATAACCCCAAAACGACGTAAATTGTTGTAACTTTTGATACTGCGAACGGATTTATTTATTTTCTTAGGAGAAATTACTCCTGTAAGGGTTTACATTCAATTACCCTAAAAAAAACATAAGGTATCAAAGTAACCCCAATGTCAGTTTAACTTTGATCACAACATTTTATTTTTCTATCATCATACATTTTTAAAGTATCGTTTCCAATTTTTTTACCGAGAGAGATAACAAAAAGTTGATGTTACTTTTTTATTTTTGTATTTTTTTACGCCTAATTTTAGAAGATATTGAAGTTCAAACTTTAAAATTGATCAATGTAACCCCAGTTTACGGTAACATACATACAACAAAAAAAAATCTGTCGAATTAAGAACCTCCTCCTTTGTTGAAGTCGGTTAAAAAGTATTTTATACCCAGTTTTCTACGTTTTTTCCTCATTCAACTGTTTCAAAAGCATAATAAAATATGTATGAAAATTAGCGTTTACCTCAACGCACAAAGAAGCCATGTACGAGTACCTATTTAGTTACAAAAACAATTGCTACTTTAGCATACTTACCTGCAAGTACTTTGGTTTATAACTTGGAACTCTTGGAAGTCTATGGATGTCGTTCATCAATCGCCTTAATTACTTCATTCCCGTCAGTAGGGTGATGACTTTTATATTTTACTTCGACTAAAATTGGATTTTACCGAGCTGTAATGGACCATTTTGTCCAACCTACTTGCCAAGCCAATTTGAAGAAATATTTTACAGTACAGAAACGAAAACACATTCATGCCTAGTAAACAATTGTCTCAAGATATTAAGATAAGAAAATATCCTACAATTTAGACATGGGATAAATATTTTTTTAATAAATTCGTTATTCGAAATATTATTACGAGATTAATCCGTTTAATACTAGCTTGCATTTCCTTAGGATTATATCAGTATCGAATTCGAAACAAGGTCGTATTCACTTTGGGGACGAATCGAAAGAAACGTTCGAAGAATTCTAAGAAAATTTAGAATCAGTACCATAATTATTAGTTGAGACAATTAGTCATGTTTCACGCTTGGCGTTTAAGTGTGTAATCCGTTCAAAATGGTCGCAGCTTACGACACCTATGGCACGGCACGGTACGACAAAAAGCTAACGGAAACGACATAATTCCTGATTGATACTGATCGACGCGATCGCGCTGCGCTGACTTTTTGTTCCTATACGGGATTATTCGTATACGCCGATCAACAAAGATTAAATCCCGTTTGTCTCCAAACATTTTTTTTTTTCGGGAAAAATTAACGATAGGATCCACATTCATTTTCAACTGTAAACCAATGTGAATAATTTCCGCTTACAAAAGGGGAACGCGATATCGTCCAGGTAAATTCAATTGAAATAGATAGGAGTGATAGTGACAATGATTATTTCTGTAAAAATCAACCTGGAAAAACGGAAAAAAAACCAAAATTTTATAGGTACAGTCGACGTCAAATATATCGTTACGGTTTAGGTGTAGTTATTCAAGGTGTCTGAACAGCGTACAAAACCTGTAAAATATCTGACTGCTGTTTGGTTTGGTATTGTTGCTTAAATCGTACACATAAAAAACATAACAGAATGTGATGGGGCTATTGGCTACCAAATTATACTATTAAATACTCCTCAAAAGCTCTACTTGCAGAATTGAATATTCAATAGTATCAAAAGTGTAAATGGTGTTAACCAGTTAACACCGTGTTAGTTGTTTAATCCTAGACTATGTCTTAACTTAACCCACATACAAGATGGTCAAAAAATGAATGCATTTCCTTGTGTTACAGAACTGTTGATACATTTAATTACATACGTACGTAACACAATAAAATAGGTTGGTACTCGGCTTTTTTTTTGTGATTATAGCTTACTGCTGCCAGGGCACTTTACCAATGTCAAGTATGTTCAATTGTTCAGTGCCCACACTTAAAGCTGTGGAGTGCACCTATAATTTAGCCCAAATTTTGGATTTAGAGTTCTATAATAATAATTACTACAGTTATGAGAAAATATACATACTATCACATACTTATATTATTTTATCGAGAAAGTAAGCTAACATTTTCAATACATTAAAATCAGAATATGGTACTCGGCGTTATTACAGTTACTTAGGTCCAGAATTAGGACATTATTTGTTTCCGATTCTGACTATTCTGAGTACTTAGTTGACTGGTGTAAAGTGGATGGGACAGCTGACACGTTCAATGGGTGATTAGGAAAAGCACGCGAGTGAACGCTGATTTGTGAGTTTGTTGACTGGGTAGCCGAACGGGTACGCCGTTACTATAAGGCAATGTAGAAAAAATATCTTCTAAGAGTTTGCTGAAGAATTGTTGAACGGTACTTATGTTTCCCTAGTTGGAAACATTGGGAACTTCCAAACAGTTGAAAGTTAAAAACACAAGCTTACATTTCATTATTATGCGTCCGCATAAAACAGATTAATTATTTTTGAAAAAATGGGTAAACTCTTATACCTACATTTTATAACCGTATTGAAACTTACTGTAAATGTACGATCTAGGGTAATAATACGAGTCGGCGTGGTAATGTAACGCTACAGTGCACAATTGTACATAAGTACTAATAATTATACATACAATATATATATCTATGAAATACATCAAATACATGACACATGATTCCACAATAAACAAAAAGCTGAGGTCATACAAAGGTACTTCAATTATATAGTGCAGGGACGACTGGCCGGAAGTAAAGATGTATTATAGTAATATTCCTAGTAAGCAGTAAGATAGTAACTAATGAATCGCTTCCGTATAGCTATGTATGTATGTCACGACATAATAATTATACCTCTAGGAATATAACTATACAGGGAGGAACGGAACGACGATCCTTCCCGCGGTTCTATACTGAAAGATCATCGTAATGGTTGGTAGACTCGGTCGGTAGCGGGAAGGATCGTCGTTACGTTCCACCCTGTATAACGGTTTTATCCATCTGAGACATATACCACGAGGAGTAACTAAAAATACATGTAATTCTAAGCACACATTATGTTTATATACATTTTCTGCGTTTCATGTCCCTAATATCGGTAAAAAAAAGTTTTCATAGAGCCCTACCGTGTTGAGTCGTAGAGCTGCGCACGCGCCGCCGCCGCTCGCCGCCCGCGCCCTCGGTCACCGCCCTGCGACAAAACAATATCACTAGGTACATAGTATAAAATAAAGTCACTTTTTCTGTCCCTATGTCCCTCTGTACGCTTAAATCTTTAAAATTACGCAACGGATTTTGATGAGATTTTTTTAATAGGTAGAGTAATTCAAGAGGAAGGTTTTTATGTAGGTATAGTACCCGTGCGCAGCCGGGGCGGGTCGCTAGTATATTATAAACATAAGTTATTAGTTTTATGAGCTGCATGGTAAAGGTAAATAATACATTTGTCACCACCCCAAATCTTCGCGTGGATGTCGTTAAAGTCGAGTAAGGGACTAAACTAAAGTGTCACTGAATATTCGTTTATAGAAGATTGATGATGGGCAGCAGCATCATCATAGTGGGAATACCTACTACTGCGATCGTTTACCTGCTTAAGGTGCGGTTCTAACCTCCCACTCTACGAAATTCGATCGGTACACAAAACGTGATTGGTTGATTTCTTAGAACGGGCGCTAGAACAGCGAATGCTCTTTTGGTTTAAACGCACCTTTACCCAGCGTGACGGTTATCGCGCCGCCCCTTCGTACGTCAGGATGCTTAGCCAAGTTGCCAATCGCTAGCGCTTAGTAGTGTAACGTAGTTTTCGCTCTTTGTCACTCTTTCATATTAGAGCGACAAAGACAGTTAGCTGCTTTTCGTTTACGATGGACGATTAAGCGTTAGCGATTGGCATCTTGGCTAAGCACCCTGACGTACGAAGGGGCGGCGCGATTAACCGTGACGCTGGGTAGGCGGGTTAACGATCGCAGTAGTAAGGGCCTTATCACACTTGCGAATTACAAGCGATTTGAAAGCGAAGCGTACGCGCGGGTTATCCGTGGCGCACAATATCTCTTACTTGCGTGAATGTCCCGGCCGGCGCGCACGGTTCGCACAGAAGAAGTCCGGGCGCACGCGGTGCGCGCGCAGCAGCGCGGGCAGCCGCGCCGGCGCGCCGGGCATCGCCCGCGCCGCCCCTTCGTACGTCTGATGTAAGTATAATGGCGCACAATATCTCTTACTTGCGAGAATGTCCCGGCCGCCGCGCACGGTTCGCACAGAAGAAGTCCGGGCGCACGCGGTGCGCGCGCAGCAGCGCGGGCAGGCGCGCCGGCGCGGCTGGCAGCGCCCGCGCCGCCCCTTCGTACGTCTGGTCGGGCAGCAGCATGCCGGCATGGCGCCGGGGCAGCGCCAAGCTCTAGCTTCTCTCTGAATAAAAAAAAACAGTTGTCGGAGCCTCGTCCTCCTTTTGGCCGGCCTTATACATCCGGAATCAGAATATGAATTAATACTCTTAGGCCGGCCTTACACATCCGGAATCAGAGTATGAATTCATATTATGAATACTTACTCTGATTCCGGATGTATAAGGCCGGCCCTACGAACAAATAAAACATGGAAGCCGCACGCCATATTAAATTGCCTTTCAAAAACGGTTCTGAATTTTGATTGATAAGTGTCACTCCCTGTTTAATGCGTCACGGTACTGATTGTCAATATCAACCTATAAAAACTTAAACCGCCATTAAAAAAAATTTGTGATTGGTCCATCAGAGTTTTGATCGGCTATGCTATATTCTATAAACATTTGTCAAAGTTGTTGCGCCGAAATATGCGCGGTGTTAAGAAAAGCGCTATGTCCTGCCCATCTTGGCACAATTGAACAATTTGCTTTTGGGGGCATTTTTGAGCTGGCGTTAGACGTCCGTGTTATATATATATGGTCGCAGGGCCGGCCTTTGATTCCTTTGAAGTTGTTTAATTCAATAACATATTTATAAAATATCGATTACAGTAATACCCCGCTTTACGCGAGAGATGCGTTCCAGCAGGGAAAATCGCGTAAAGCGACTTTCGCGTATATCGCGACTTTCGGGTCTTGTAATTAAGTACCAAACTCAAGCATTTATGATTATTTTTGCCTAAGTATCTGTAATACACTTGTTTTACTTAAAACAGTAAATAACGTAATAATATAAGCGAATCCGCATTAAGCGGGGTCGCATAAATCGAGGTATACTCGGCAAAAATTTCGCGTGAAGTGTAGGTACATAATTTTTCATATAAGTAGAATGCTGCAAGGTCATTTTCACTTACATAACATTATTCTTTTAATTTTTGCGTCTAGGTAATGGAAAAGTAATGGTTTTTCTAGTTGATATTAGAGACGTTTGAGTACCTATGTTTATAATAATACGAAATATTAATAGTAGGCAAAAGGCTGTTTTTGTAATGACTTTGTATTAATATATGTTAACATTTATTTATGTGTCCACAAAGTTTTTACTCGTAAGTAGATCTAGGGCTGATTTTTCAATCGCCAAATAAACCTATCATACTGTTAACTGGGGATTGAAAAATTAGTCCCTAATGAAAAAAATATTTCAATCCGGCCAGGAACGCAAACTTTCGAACGTTTTTCTTACTTACTACTATTGTGAATCGGCCCATTCACCATAAACCCGAGTGTTAGGTATTTTACAGTTCAGTCAACTCCACTTCGTCTCCACGCTTGCCTACAAATCCTTCGCGAAGAGCCTTTTAAAGCAATAGGTTCACAAATTCGATCCACCATTAAACCTTCTAACAAGGTGCTAACTTGCTAAACGGAATCGCTTTACTAAATCGGACCGTAAGTAATGACTACTTGATGATATGAACGACGTACAAAAGCGCTCACAGACCCAATAGTTGGCTCTAATGTGACGGTAGAAGCGATGGATGTTGCCCTTCACTATAAATTGACTTTGATCAGTTGTAATAAAGTTCACAAATGGACACTTTGTGTCTTCTATGGTAACAAGCACACGAGCATCGTTAGACTACGTGACGCGGCGAAACGCTAGTGAATTACTCTCTCGTAGGAAATTCATAGAGCTTAACAACATCCATGGTCCATACGAGCCAGTATGCACCTAACCCCAAGTTGTTACGGTCTAGGTGTTAAGCTATACAGACATGGTGATCAGTCTCGTACAAAACCTCCAGAGAATCGAGTGCTGCTCGAAAACATAGGCTTTGTGTTATGCGCGGCTGAAAGCGCAACATGCGTGGGAAGTACTTATTGAAGAATGCTTTTATTACGTGAACGACCCCGACAGTCTTGTCAATCACTTGACAAACGTTAGATCACAAACAACGAAAACATGCTGCCAAGAAATAAAACATGAAAGCGCAGGCCAAACAAAATTCCCTTCCAAACTACATTGCTATGGCTAGGTACCTGCCTATTCAAAAATAGGTACCTATCTATTTAAAAATAGTTGTGATTGGCCCATCAGTTTTGACTGGCTATACTATATTTGAAATTGTCAAAAATACGCGATGTTATGAGAATCGTTATGTCTGCGGCACAATCGCACAATCGTTTTTGGTTGCATTTTTGAGCTCGCGTTAGACGTCAACGTTGTAGTCCAATGTAGCCAGAGATGTAGACCGATTCAAAAAATAAATAGACCTTGATTTATTGACAATGTATCATATATCATCCGTAGTTATGTGATTATGATTGACAAACAAAAGCTAAGTCATTCCATCATTGGACATACCAAGGCATTGTGTTGTTGGTCAACTCTGCCCGTCAACAAATAAACGTGTCCCGATTACCGAGCGAGTGGATACGTCTCGAAGAATATTTGGGGTTGGGGCGAGCGGGCGCGGGCGGAAAGGCGCGCAGGTTTTTGCGAGACCCGAGTGGACCTTACATTGCTGCGTTTTTAGGCCTTACACAAACTCAAGACAATCACTGTAGCACCAACACTCGGGATCTTATGTGGGTGCGGCCGGTTCGTTAGGCACGACGACATGCCATCAATTAAGGGCAGACAGCGCGGCGTGATAAGACTGATAAGAACGCAACAGTACCGCGACAGCTAGAAGAGCTGCAAGACCGCTCCACGCGCAAAAACAGAGAATGCGTGCCCTACATTGCGATCTGCAATAATGCACTAACTGTGCAGTCTTTATGTGGCGTTACTACGTGTCGTTGTTGACGGTGCTTGTCTCGCTAGCTCTCTCGAGGCGTGACATCGGTACAGAACCTCGAAGTTTACTTTCATTTAGCTAGCAATTTGACACGCACTCTATCAACAATGCATGAATTCGTTTATATGGACAACTCAGATATTTTCTCTCATGACAAAAAGTAGACGTAAACACCTGCATTTGATGTTGATCAATGTACGAACTAGCTCCCTAATTATTTGCTATACAACCAGAGCAAGTGTTATTTCGCTTGACAGGCACGATTAAAAGGCTCGAGTGCGTGTGTATAAAGACACGATCACGTATCGTTGCTAGGGATAGTGGGGTCATGTAATACTGGTATCTCTAAATCTGGAATGGTAACACAAGGCACAAAACAATTCGCAGAAGCGCCCTCGCAAGGCGCGCCGGGTCCACATTTGGGAGTACAATTGCATGATGAAATGTGAGTTTGTCACATCACACGCCCCGCGTACGCTAGAGAGTACGAAACCGGATTATCGAAGCTGACGACAGTGACGACCGATTTTGTTTTCGTCGGTGCGGAATACAAATACAAAGTCGCTTGGGTTGAGCCTGATCCGAGTTCCAACTACCTACTATCCCTGTCACTCTCAAGCGCACTTGACACTGGACATTTTCTATTTTCATTTTTCGCTGTAGGCCTCTGCACTTGCCACCTCCGCTTTAAGCAGTATAAGCATTGTCAACGTACAGTTGCCCTCGTGTATGTTCAGATAATTTTGCGCACTGTGGTCGCTCCGATATTGTATGATGGCGACCGTACACAGTACCTACGATTCCTACGAATTGATTACCGGTAGTAGCTAAATTAAGTACCAGTAGGTTCACTCTGTCAGTTTTAGACAGTTATTCTATGGAACTGACACATAGCGATTCAGATTATAAGTTGCCGATTTCTAAGGCGGCCCCTAGACCTACAATAACATTGTACAACACTTTTTACTGTACAATACTTTTTAAAGGCGCTCTGAATCAATATGAACCCTAAACGGTCAATAATATTGATCAATTTTCAATATTGCGCAATATAATTATTGATCATTTAAAAGACGCCCAAGAATGAACATTTCATAGTTTAGTAATGGGCCTTAGACATAAGTAATTCTGACGTTAAGACTATCAGAAAAATGGTAAGTCTTACCCATGAGGGAAAAGAAGGGAGGGAATATGAATTAATAAGGATTAATCTATACTATAACTATCTAATTTTCATTCTTAGAAATCGGCAACTATAGGGCCTAAACTGAATCGCATTAGTAGATCGTAGTGCACCCGCACTTCGCCTGTTAATTGATAGTTTTCTTCCCCATAAAATATCTCGTAAAAGACTTAGTTCAGTGGTCGTTTATCTATTCCTTACTTCCAGGTGTGGGTACGTTTCTAATTAGGAAGCAATAAAGTCTAAACACTAATGTATGTAAGCTAGCCACAACAATGAGATGGAAAGTCTATCTGATGTTCTCAAGCTGTAATGAATGCTTAAACGATCATTTTATTGTTTAATGTCTCATTAACTTTAAAGGAAAGTCTAGGCCGGGAGTGTAAAAGTTTATGGTTTACTATTTATTAGCTATTACAAGTTACTCACTGCAAGAATTTGAAATTGATATCTCACTCTCCGGAGATTGATTGACGACGTGCAGGCAATATTATCTTCATAAAGTGAGATTTCAATTTCAAGATGGCAACTACTGATCTACAGGCAGTGTGGTGACGGCAGTTAGAATACATTTGTCACCACCCCAACTCCTCCTGCTGGTGTCGTAAGAGTCGACTAAGGGGTTGAAGTGTCACTGACCATTATTTTCTGATGGGCAGCAGCGTCATCATAGTGGACCCTTTACTGCGATCGCCTATCCGCTTGCCCAGCGTGGCGATTTTGGGCATTTACCTCCTAATGCGTCTATACGCATAGTCAATAGGAGAGACCTACGTCTAAACCACTAATTGGAGTTCGAGGCCAAAGAATCTACAAAAATATTGCCACAACAATGAAATGTTCATACAATAGTAAATCCTTATTTTCTATAAACAGACGTTGAGATATCTTATTTATTGGTAATTTTAATTCGTTAATTTATAGAAACAATATTATTTACTTATTTTCACGTAAATATAAGATATTTTAATAAAAACGGAATTATCCGCAATTATTAGTAACAAAGTTGGTATTGCGCTGGTATCACCTCAGGTGTTAATAACATTTGGTACAGCAATTTAACTACACATAAATTAAAACCCTATTTCTGCATACGTTTAGAAAATTGCAGAATAATACATTGTAGCGTGCTTTATGTTCACATTTCGTATTCGTGAAATTCCTTTGACCTACAAATTTATTTGGCAGTGCTATAGTTCTCCAATTAAATTATCATAGAGATCTAACGTTTTGTTTTATTCCGTAGGTTGTTAACAAGGTGACCCACTTGGTTCAGCCATGTTTAGCTTCGCTATTATTATACACCCCATCATCAAAAAATTTAATTCCAAATGAAATATACTGGGTGAAATGTTATAAATACTGTCTTAATAATTATGGCACGCTGTCGTTTGTGTTCACTGGTAATTTTAAGTTATTTACAAGAAAATGTTGTCATATCAATGTTAGTTAAGAGAAAAGAAAAGTTTTTAGGTATTTACGTGTTTTTAAGAAAATTCTAGTTGTGACAGCCATATTAAACAGAAACGCGTAAAAACATTACAGAGGTATGAAATGTTTTTATTAGGAATTATTTTAAATAAATAAATTAAATAACAAAAAGGTTGTGGAAACCTGAAAACTTTATTTGACAATGACATAAGAGACTTTGACAGATTTGACAATAACGCATCTGTCGTAGTTTCGTTGGCCTCGAACTCCAATTACTGGTATAGCAGTGGACTATTAATGATTAAACGAACTTACCTTACGTGAAGTTCTATCATAATTATCTTCATTGCTTCGTCTTCTAGATTAGAATTAAAACACATGTAGTACCACGTACGGTGTCGCCAATACACACTGAATTTTGAGAGAATAATAATAAAAAAAAAATACAAAATGGGGGTGGGTTGACATTTTGTACCCACCACCGGCGCGCCCAATCCTCATTCACAGTTACAGTGCTCCGCCAGTTCACACGTAATTCAACTAAATTATTTAAAACAATAGTTAATCGTGTTTTAAGTGTTGTTTACAGTGCATCATGGGTAAAAGAAAGCGTGAAAATCATGATCGTGATCATTCCCAACTAGCAAAATTTCGTCATATAATCGTCGCGGAAACGTAACATATTCAGGCTTTTAGCTTATGAAATAGGTCATAAAAACGTTATAATAACGTTTATATAACGCGATTTGGGCCCATATTACTCAGCTTTTTAGCCATATAAAAGCCATTTAACTGAAACTGCCACCACTTATTAGTCATATAATAATCATCGCCGTGACCACTTTATAGCTAACTAGCTGTATAATAGCGACTTATATAGCTTTTATATGACTTTTAATCATATAAGAGCCATATAACCGTTGAGTTAGTTATTTATTGATCATATAATTGCTACTTTTATGCCAATTTTGTTGAATAAAAGTGTCCAGCGAAACTAAACAGAAGACGGATTGACAACTTGCTCGTGCATATAATTTTGTTAGTGCTAGCTGGTGTAAACAAAATTAAATCACTTAATGCCGTTGAGTATGTTTTGACAGAGCTATCTAAGTAATATATGACCATGTTATAATTGGCATTATAAATTCTACCTAATGGTGAAAATGTATTGCGAATACCACTTTACTGATAAAGTATACTATATTTAGTAGTAAATAATGAACGCGCCACTTTAATTATTAGTTATTACAATATAAATTAAATAAATATTTTTAATTATTACGAAGGAAACTACTATATGACATGTATACGATTAACATATCATATAACTGCTTCGTATTAGTTCTTATATAGCAAGTTTAGTGGTTTAAGCGCCATGACACCTACAGGTAGAAACGTTAATCATATAAAAGTAACAGCTGAAACCAAAAAGTTCTATAATAGCAATTATTTTTCCATTTACTCGAGCATAGGTCATATAAGATGTAATTATTCGACAAATAGTCAAGTAAGCGTCATGTAAAAGCAGGTTACTGAGCATTAATCTTATATGACTCTTTAGTCATAAAAGATGTCGAGATGCTGAATAAAACACTTTTATAAAACAAGATATATAATTAGCTGTTATATGACTTCATTCACAATAGTCATATAATAGCAACTGCGTTACGTTTACTCGACTTTTTCTCACAAGTCATAAGTCAGCCATATAAGTTTTTGCTACTCGGCAAAAAAGTCATATAAGCGTTTTATAAATGTGGCTTTTTCAGCAACTTCTTATATGACTATTAAGTCATATAAGAAAGTCGTAAGTGTATATGACATCTTATACGACTATTATGTTATTGCTGTATAAGTTGGCTTTATACGACAGGTGCTGTATAATTTGCGGTTATATGACTTTTATACGACATATTGCTGTATAAGCTGGCTTTATACGATAGGTACTGTGTAATTCGCGTTTATATGACTTTTATACGACTTATTAGCTGAGTAAGCTCGATGTTATATGACTGTTTTGCTAGTTGGGTTACGATTACTTATTTTATAAAATAAAAAAGTTAGAGAAAGAGTTAAGAGGTGGACGTCGCAGGCGCCGTCACGAGTCTGTTGATTCGGAATATTCCGATTCTCGGTCGATAAGACCTACAGAAGTTGAAGGTCAGTACTTTAATTATTATTTATAACCCATTTAGTTGGTTAGTGCAAATTTATTTATTAAGTGATTACCACCTTACGAGTGTTTTCGACTTATTGCCAAGAATACCAAATAAAAATCTATCTACTTATAGTAAGAGATATGTACAATATAACACGTAAATGGTTCGTATTGCGGGCAGTTTTAGGGACTGTCACTTTACTTACTGGCGTGAACCCATACGAATGATGCGGGCAACCTGAGGGGTTGTCACTTCATCGTGCTTATGTCCTTGCCACCATACCTACAGGTATCGACTACAAAGACGTCCAAAAATGTTCAAAAGTGCTTAGACATAGAATAACAATAACACTTAGTGATGCGGGCAACCTGAGGGGTTGTCACTTCACCACGTTACCTTGTTTATACCTATTTTTACCCAACAAACATATTAGCGATAGCAGCAACTCATTTAGAATCCTGAGTGATATAGTAGTTTTATAAGACGCATAATAATAGTTTTAGGTGATACTATGGAAATAAACAGTCCTCTTAATACACTGGTGCTAGTAAGGTGATATAATAGACATAAGATTGCATATTGTAGCTAAAAGCTGTAATAAGGTGGTATTAAGTGCCTTTTTATATGCTATGGTTACCACTTTAAGGATATTTTAACACTGGAGGTTCTTTTGGGGTGCCCATTATAACTTACTCGCGCTGTAGCTCTATAATCGTGTTATGTTTACCTTTTAGTGCTTAATGTCGCGTACAGTGTTACAAAAGCTATAAAAATAACCTTAAGCCATTTAAGAGTGGTAACATGAGTTCTTATAGCACTTAGTAATTTAGCGATACAACAGACATAATTTTCCCTGTTAAATCACTTAACTTTTTAGAGCTTGAAGTGCTATAACAGCGGTATGGCCGTAGCTCTACAAGAGTGTTTACGTGAACATTATTACCACTTAAAGTTATTTTTAACGCTTTGAGGTATAAGATACCTCACTCTATAACCTTTAATGGTTATCGGGAATACATTTAAAGCTGTCAGTTCTACCGGAGATAAAATTATCACCTTCAGAGTTAATCATGTCTTTAGAACGTGAAACGCCATTTTTGTTTACAAACAAATACAAAAAAAAATGCTTAAAATATTGTAATAAAGCAGCAATTGTTAAGGTAATTGTTCTAATATTACAATATCTAGTATGTGTAGCATAACCATTCACAAAACTAAGGATTATAATTAACTTACTTACCAAACATAACCTAGGCTACAGTACTTTTAGCATACCTAATTTGTTAAAACTTGTAAATTTACGAGGCGCTTGAAAATTGAGATGTAAAATACCACATATAATGACAGAAAAGTAACAACCGCATTAGAATTTTGGTTGAATTCACTAATACGCGTCGTGAAACTTTGTGTACACAACTGGTAATGATTTCACAATCCATCAAGTCGCCATTACAAACAATCTTCATTGCACACAACACAAACCGAATGAAATCGTATTAAATATTTTGACATTTAAAACTACACAAACGATTATAAGCTATAAGAGATTCCATATTGCGACGCACAGCGATTATTTTCACTATTGCAGTGTTCTTGTAACACTTTAAGTGATACAAGATGTCATTTTACGCGGTTATTAGAACTACAAGCGAAAATACTGCTACTCTAGCCCTTTATTATCACTCCCGGCAACAATTATCCCTATTGTAGCACTATTGTATCACTAGTTTATCACTATTGCGCATAAAATGAACCACTATAGAACTTCGAGCTCTAACGGCGGTGCCTATTTGCGCCTATAAGAGAGTTATAGCGTGCTATATCGCTAAATTTTAGGCCACACTATCGCTAGCAGTGTTTAATCGAAATAATATACAGCTTTTGTAGAACTAGTTTTATCGCTAAAATGTTAGTTGGGTATTACCATATAAATGTTATTCTAAATTAACGACAAGATTTCCGTTTGCATTCATGCCTACATACAATTACGTAATAACAAAACAATTTTTTTGTATACCTACAACTAACTTGTAGGGTTGTCAACACACAATTTGAACATGTTTTACGTATGTATCGCACCTAACGATAATTAAAACAATACGTAGGTGTAGGTACATGAATTCAAGTAATATCACATGTAGTCAACTTGGCAATTGTTTTCGTCGCTTACAGACGATGTTTCATTCGAATACGAATATGTGGCAGAAGAGGAGGGTATTGATAATGATACTATTAGATCAGTCGTTCAAGTACCCGAACAATTGACGAATACATCCGCCCCCACGCCACCCCCGCTGCCGCCATCGACCGGCGCGTCTCGGCCGCCGACAGCGGAGCCGGACGCACAGTCTTCGAGAGAACTGGACGCTCCGCCCCAGCTGCCTGTTCAACCATCTGCAGACCCGGAAATAATAGAGTCTCCATCTTCTGCTACTGTTTTAGACAGTACTATTTTAGAGATATTAGGGGAAGACCCTTCAGTAGTTAAGCAGTATGGTAAGGAAATTCAAACTGATCTCGCCGTGAGGCTAGAGCACATTGCCACTAATGGCCTTACCAAGGAGATGCGCAAAGAATTATGCGACAAATACTTACCTCTGTCACTTGATTGATGCACCGGAACTCAATCCGGAAATTAAAGCTGCAGTTTCGGAAGCGGTAATAAAGCGAGATAAATGTATTGAGCTAAAACAAAAACAAGTAGGACGAGCAATAACTTGCATTGGTGAGGCCCTCAGTAGCCTAATGTCTAAAGAAGACAAAGATACATCGATTATAAAGCTACTGATGGACGCCAGTCGCTTACTCTGCGACAATCAAAACTTAGACTCGGTGACGAGGCGTAATTTCGTCCTTTTTAATGTAAAAAAAGAGATGAAGGATCAAATTCAAAAAACCAAAATAGATAAGCTTCTGTTCGGTTCTGAGCTCGCTGAAACTTTGAAAACCGCCAAGTCTATTTCTAAGTCTGGAGCAGATTTAAAAGCACCGACGACATCGAACAAAGTCGTCACTAACAAAAATAAACCTGCACAACAACAATCAGGAGCCCCGCCTAAAAGAAACAATTTAAACTGGAAGGCTCCTCCCCAGAACCGCAGGCCCCAGGGGAACCAGAGGACCAGGCAGCCTGCTACGAGGAATCAGCACGCGAGCAGTTCGCAGACATCGTATCGAGCGTCTCACAGGAGGTATTCGAACCGCCGATAGAAAATAATCTGGTGAGTTAGTGGTCGACTTTCCCAGTTCTCCTATCAATGGTCATTGTTAACGTCAGACCCGGTTATACTATCATGGATTGAAGGATACGAGATCACTATATCTCGGCCTGTTGTACAGGTTCACTCTCCCAAAAATAAAATTAGCTCTAGTAAAGAAAAAATGCAAATTTCAAACTCCTTAGCTGGACTTCTAAAATCTGGTGCAGTATCTGAGTGTGAACCTTGCAATGGGCAGTATATATCAAATATTTTTCTAGTCCCAAAACCTAACGGTGAACATCGTTTTATTCTGAACCTTAAAAATTTTAATAAATTTATTGACACCGAACACTTCAAATTTGAAGATCTACGCACAGCTCTAAAACTGGTTTCAGAGGGCTGGTTTATGAGCACTTTGGACCTTAAAGATGCATATTTCCTAATACGCATACATCCAAATTCGCGAAAATTTTTACGGTTCGAATTCGACAACAAATTGTACGAATTTAATGTATTGCCGTTTGGTCTCTGTACAGCTCCGTTTGTGTTTACAAAAATAATGAAACCTGTTGTGAAATTACTTCGATCGTGTGGCTACCTATCCACTATATATTTGGATGATATACTTTTAATAGATAGCACTATTGATTCTTGCTTAGATAATGTTATGGCCACAAAGCAATTGTTAACCGCGCTTGGTTTCATTATAAATGAAGAAAAAAGTATTTTAAGGCCTAGTAAAACATGTAAATTCTTAGGATATAT
The DNA here is from genome assembly GCA_025490895.1 of Thaumatotibia leucotreta. Taxonomy (NCBI): domain Eukaryota; kingdom Metazoa; phylum Arthropoda; class Insecta; order Lepidoptera; family Tortricidae; genus Thaumatotibia; species Thaumatotibia leucotreta. The sequence continues at coordinate 33,971 of JALPQI010004897.1, read as the reverse complement.
AATAGATACTGAAAATTTCCAAGTCTCCTTACCACCAGATAAAATTATTAAAATAAAGAAAGAACTAGAACATTTTAAGACCAATCGACGATGTAAAATTAGGGATTTTGCACGTTTACTAGGTCTTCTAAATTCAGCTTGCCCAGCCATAGAATATGGCTGGCTTTACACTAAAGAATTTGAAAGACAAAAATATCTAAGCTTATTAAATGATCCTGATAATTATGATAAGTACATGACCTTGCCCGACTCGCTCATGTCAGAGTTTGATTGGTGGTATAATGCCATCAAGCAGCCCTCTAATAAAATCAAGTATGACGACTACTGCTTGGAAATTTTCAGTGTTGCTTCCACTACTGGGTGGGGGGCAGCCTGTGGCAGGGAGACCGCTGGTGGACCTTGGTCGGCCGAAGAACGCCTTGAACATGTTAATTATCTTGAAATATTAGCCGCCTTTTTAAGTTTAAAAACATTTGCCAGCGGGATGTCAGACTGCCAAATCTTGCTTCGGGTTGATAACACCACAGCGATTTCTTACATAAACCGAATGGGAGGTGTACAGTTTCCTCACCTCACCCGCGTTGCGAGAAATCTATGGCAATGGTGTGAAGCCCGAAATATTATTATTTATGCATCATATATTAAATCGGCTGACAACAATATGGCCGATGCAGAATCACGTCGGTCCCATCCGGATGTAGAATGGGAACTAAATAATTCTGCTTTCCAGTACATTGTACAACGATTCGGTATGCCAGATATTGATCTCTTTGCCAGTCGATTTAATAAAAAATGCAGTAGATATGTATCTTGGTACAAAGATCCCGACGCAATTGCCATAAATGCCTTCACCATATCGTGGCACAAATACCACTTCTATGCGTTCCCACCATTTCCTATGATTTTAAAGACTATAAGAAAAATAACTCGAGACAAAGCCACTGGAATATTGGTAGTTCCTCAGTGGCCCACGCAACCGTGGTATCCATTATTTAAAAAACTACTTATAACCAAGCCTTTGATACTTAAACCTAGTAGCGACTTGATATTGTCTAATTCCAGCGATCGAGGCGTACACCACCAAGTTACCCTGGCTGTAGGAGTCTTGTGCGGCAATCTCTACTGAGAAGTAAAACCCCATCAGCATCAATTAATATAATTATAGCGTCTCTCTCAGAAAATTCCTTGAAGCAATATGATTCATGCTTAAAAAAATGGTACGACTTCTGTACTAAAAATAATATTGATCTGTTTGAAATCTCCGTCAATCAAATTATTACTTTTCTCACGCAGCTTTTTGAAGGTGGTGCCCAATATGGTACATTAAATAGCTGCAGATCTGCCCTGTCATTAATTATGGGCTCAACGATAGGTCACGACGAACGCATCAAGCGATTTTTCAAAGGAGTTCACAGAATGCGTCCACCGTTACCTAAATACAATTTCGTATGGGATACCTCATGTGTATTAGATAAATTAGCATCTTGGGTTCCTAATCATGACCTTGACCTTGATAAACTAACCAGAAAATTGATAACATTGTTAGCTCTTATAACTGCTCATAGAGCTCAAACATTAACTAAAGTCCTTGTAAGTAACATAGAGTTTCATACAGACAAGGTCGTCATTAAAATCCCCGACCACATCAAAACCTCGAGGCCTGGTACTGCCCAGCCTATACTTACCTTGCCATGTTTCCGTGAGAAACCTGAAATATGTCCTGTTGAAACATTATCTGTATACATGGATAAAACTAAATTGTTACGTGGTAATCATCAATCTCTCTTCATAGGCCTAAAGAAACCTCATAAATCAGTGCCTTCTCAAACAATAAGTCGCTGGATTCGATTGACCTTAGGCGAATGTGGCATAGATGCCACAATATTTACAGCACACAGCACGCGACACGCGTCGACCTCTAAAGCACATATTCTGGGAGTCAGCCTAGACCTGATCAGAAAGACCGCTGGTTGGAGCGGAACTTCCTGTGTATTTGGTAAATTCTATAAAAAGTCTATCAAAGAGATTGATGATTCAATTTTTGCTAAAACGATTATGTCTAGTGTTTAACCTAGAAATTAATTAATAATCATTGATTAAGGAATTGCAGATTACATATGTGTATTAACAAACAATAGATTTTGTTAAAATATAAATCTAATAACTATGTTTATCATTGAATCTTTTCGATATTTCACTTCTTCTCTCAAGATCTACATGTGTTTTAATTCTAATCTAGAAGACGAAGCAATGAAGATAATTAATGATTAAACGAACTTACCTTACGTGAAGTTCTATCATAATTATCTGAGTTGCTTCGTCGAATAGATTAGATTCCCACCCTCCCTTTCATATAAAATATAACCCCGCGTGAAATATTCGCAATGAATAAACATTCTGTAATGAGATATGTTGGTACGTGTGCATAATATACGTTTATATATGCACACACGCTTACTGATAGTATAGATCTCTGAACTAAATGAGGATTGGGCGCGCCGGTGGTGGGTACAAAATGTCAACCCACCCCCATTTCGTATTTTTTTTTTATTATTATTCTCTCAAAATTCAGTGTGTATTGGCGACACCGTACGTAGTACTACATGTGTTTTAATTCTAATCTATTCGACGAAGCAACTCAGATAATTATGATAGAACTTCACGTAAGGTAAGTTCGTTTAATCATTAATAAATAATAATTAAAGTACTGACCTTCAACTTCTGTAGGTCTTATCGACCGAGAATCGGAATATTCCGAATCAACAGACTCGTGACGGCGCCTGCGACGTCCACCTCTTAACTCTTTCTCTAACTTTTTTATTTTATAAAATAAGTAATCGTAATGATCACGATCATGATTTTCACGCTTTCTTTTACCCATGATGCACTGTAAACAACACTTAAAACACGATTAACTATTGTTTTAAATAATTTAGTTGAATTACGTGTGAACTGGCGGAGCACTGTAACTGTGAATGAGGATTGGGCGCGCCGGTGGTGGGTACAAAATGTCAACCCACCCCCATTTTGTATTTTTTTTTATTATTATTCTCTCAAAATTCAGTGTGTATTGGCGACACCGTACGTGGTACTACATGTGTTTTAATTCTAATCTAGAAGACGAAGCAATGAAGATAATCATAAGCTGATGATGTATGTATGTAACTACTGATTGCCGGAATTCTTCCAAAATTGCGAACCTCTCCACATAGGAGCGAGTATAATACAGTAAAAAGCACGAAGGCTCTTGTCTTTTACGAGTACTTTTAAAGAATTTTCTAAAATATAAAAGGTCCCATACTGAAAGTTCATCGTAATGGTTGGTAGATTCGGTCGGTAAAGCGAGAAGAATCGTCGTTCCGTTCCACCCTTTAGGTATATATCGTCGCTTGGTACCCATATCACAAGCCTTAATTGAGCTTATCGTGGGACTAGGTCGATTTGTGTATAGGGCTTGCATTCCGGAATTTCGGATTTCGAAATATCGGAATTTCGGACCAATTTTGCTGTTTTTACAGTTCCGGAACTGACACAGCTAATATCGGAATTCCGGAATTGAAAAAAAAAAGTGTTTTTATTATATGGGTAAACATAAAATATCAACAGGATTATTATTTTATTAGGTACATAATACAGAATACAAAGCCACCACAAGATATATCGATAAGTAGTTTGCCACAAATTGTAATATGTTTTCTTTTCTGTAAAATAAACTATGTTTACTAAATACTAAGTACTACTAAACCACGAAAACTGGTTAAGGTAAGCAACGATCCTGTACCAGAATTAATTATCAATAGGGTTGCAATTATTTGACGTTATTTTTCTTTTAGCCCTTCGATAATTATACGCTATTTACATATGTCGAAGAGTTGTAACCTTTGACTTAAGTCTCCACTTGGTCTAATATCAAGTAGCATTCCAATAAAGTAAAACATTGGTATTTGTAATTTAAGTTATTTTAACAGTGTATTCCTGACCACATTTAGAAACTATAATGTCTTATAAACTTTTCTGGATATAGCCTAGTTACAGAGTTATTCCCAATTGGAAAAAAAATGTTGTTACTCAGTACGAAAGGTTTTTTAACGGCGTTGGTGCCATTAAGGAAAATAGTAACACTAACCTCATTAATAGATGTGAAAAAGTGAGAAATAATACCTTTAAAAAATTAGAATTTCGTAAAAAAAAAACGTTAATACTCATTTTAAGTGCTAGTTTTATAACATATACTTTTTGTGTTAAAATACATTCAAAAATAGTAAGTAAAACATAAACTTCAAATTTTTTTTTTCGCCAAAAATTACGAAACTCATATAATATTTATTGTTTGTTTTTACATCAAATATGTGTGGTTAAAATCTTTCGGGTTTTAAGAGCCCACGGTGTATAAACCGTGTTTCTATTGATTTCCGTTAAATTAAAGGAAAGATTATTTAGGTCAAAATGATCAATTTCTCTAAGAAACTAGTATCTTAACTCTTACTGTTATTGAGTTATTAAGAAAATAAGTTTAATGAATGAACAAGTGTAGTGCAAACTTTATAACATCCTAATGTTACTTATTTTGACGAGTGCCGTAAGGCACCTGAGATCTTATTCTTAAGGTTTTCTCACACTTGCCATTTCAATTATTATCTATGAAAACAAAAGCTGATATACCAGGCAACTTCTATAAATGTCCCAAGTAACCTGTCCAATTTAACGGAAATCAATAAGACACAGTGTCTAATGACTAATGTTTCTTGAATTACCATACCTATAAGTACTAAGTATTTGGTATAAGAACGTAACCTTAATTTATTGATGAACAATACAATGTGCCCATGAGGAAAGGGAAAAAATTAACAACGGATTTATGATCAGATTTGAAGTTACAAATGTCGTATAAAGTTTACCGGATACCATCTATTTTAAGAGAAAATGTCTTGAATTACCGTTTTAGACCGTCACGCATTTTAGGTAACGATTTTGTCTCTGTGTTGCCTTAGTCAAGACCAACAACATAAAAGTCACACTTAATTGACAAACATCAAAAGGACAAACAATCTTTTATTTTTATTACCTAAAACATTAAAATGCATTTTTTGCGATAGTTTCATTAATTCCACTCTACGCTCACTTCTTGCTTATCCTATCTTCGTGCTTCTTTTAGGCAGGAATATGCTGTTAAAAATTTTCTCTTTCCTCATGAGCATCTTGTATACAAATCGTATTGAAATTTTACGTTTTATTTGAATAATACCCAGTTTTACAAAATTTTTGTTAGTTCCGGAACTGGTTCCGGGATTCCGGAATTGAAGTATAATATCGGAAATCACTTCCGGAACTGAAAATGGTCCGGTATTACAAGCCCTATAATTGTGTAAGATGTCACAATATATATTTTTTTTTTTTAATTTTTCAAAACGGTATTTTCATGAGAACATCATACCTACGAATTTGGTATTGTCAAATCAATATCCTACGGCGTATGTAGGTGTATGGTGTAGACTAGGCGGTAGTGACCGATGCTGTTGGTTGTAAGTCTTAGGTTTGATTCCCGCAACGCTATTAATTTCTGTAGTAGAGTTACGGTTATTCATTTGTATAGTCACATCAGTCGGCATCAGATTATAGGAGCGGCCACGACGCTCAAAAATATCTGAAATTATCTAACGTCATGATAAATATAATAGAGGGGTGAACAGATTTGTGAGCACATTCGCCGTTTCTATATATCTTAGTGACTTCAACTGAAAATGACAATTCTTCGAAGAGCTTCTCGCAGAAAAAAAAACTTCTTGGGTCAGTCGTGTACGCAACCGGAGGTGGATTTAATTTGTAATTTTAATAGTGTGTATGTCGATTTAAAAGTGCTTGATGCTAATATAAAGAATCGTTCGACTATGTGCTGGCATCGCTGTAAACGCATGAACAGCGAAGATCAAACGCAAGACGCTGCGAGGGTGCGAGTGGCCGCAGTTCTTACGATGAGCTGCCGCTGCGTTATTAACGCGTGTTTACTTACTATCTATTCCACTCGTACGCGCATATTGGAGTGAGCAAGCCGGAAAGAAAGTAAGTACGCGTTAATAATAGTTTTCGCAATCAGACGCAAACGTGTCGGATCGCTACTCAGGCGGGTGCGGGGCAGCAGTAACAGCCTCCTCAGGGTATTGTCAGAGAGGTATGACTAACCTATCATCAAGTACTGGGTGGAAGTGGCCATCGGCAGGGCCAAATAGGAGATAGCTGCGACCTATCGTCAGCCGCCCCTGCCTGTGTATTAGTTTCTAGTTTAGTTTTTATATTTAAGTATGTTTAGTTACTACTAACATAGTTAGTTATAAGCTAAATTGTGTTAACATTCATATGGATCCCTGATCTGAAATAAACGATTTTTTTTTTAATAACATGGCGGTAGTTCATGGTACGGCCACAGGTCGCGGGTCAGGGCTGAGGGCACAATTACCGGGGCGGCGCGCCGCACGCGCCGACTACTCCACAATTTATATAATGAATTTTAATACGCAACGGCCCGTTCCCACGATTACTGAGATGGCGGACGATTTGCGCGAATACTAGGGCCGCGAGCTAATCGCAAGACGTGCGAATTAAAAAGATACCTGTAGCTCTACCAAGAGTTGGAAAGTATGTTAGGTTTTACTCGATACCTACGTAATTATCATCATCATCATCATCAGCGTATGTTAGTCCAGTGCTGGACGTAGGCCTCTCCTATTAACTATTCGTATAGACGCATTAGGAGGTAAATGCCCATAATCGCCACGTTGGGCAAGCGGATTGGCGCTCGCAGTAATGTGTCCACTATAATGACGCTGCTGTCCATAATCGATCTTGTAGAATGGTCAGTGACACTTCAATCCCTTAGTCGACTCTTACGACACCCGCAGGAGGAGTTGGGGTGGTGACAAATTTATTCTTACTGCCGTCACCACACGGCAAACCTACGTAATGCATTGACATATTGGAGCGAGCGTTGGCTTGTTTCACGTATCGAATAAAACCTAATAACCTGGTGAAGGTCACAGGAGTCCGCTGGATGCGGGTGGCGCAGAACCAGTCATTGTGGCAATCTTTGGGGAACGTTTTTTGGCTGATATGATGATGATGATGATGAAACCTAACGTAACCGATACTTGCCAACTCAAGGTACAGCTACTATGCGCTTGCCTACAGTAAGCCTCTTGGAAACAGCGTAAATTACGATCATATCTCTTGCTTCAACAGCTATGCTATTCTCTTATTCACACATTCGACGCTGCGTTCGACAACGAGCTCAACGACGAGACAGCCTTCACTTCGACGTCGAGCGCAGCGCTGCGAAAAACGGTATTCACTAATGTAGAACAGCTCGTCCCCCGTCCCCCCCCCCCCCCTGGGCGCCAATGTCAAATTGGACGAAAAGTGGAGGCACCCTCTCCAAACTCGTCTCAAATAAAAAAAAAATACGTCGAACTGTAGGCGGTAACTCTCGACGCAGTGTAGTTCTAGCTCACGCCGCATTCGTCGCCGAGCGCTAGTGTCGTTTAAAGTGCATTATAATGAATAGCATTTTTAGGCTCGACGCTGCCGCAGCGCTGACACAGCGCTATTAAAGGCGGTTTCCTTAGTGAATAACACTGCTGTTCTTTTCTTTTACATGCGTAGGGAAACGATAATGAAAATTATATCTGATGGACAACAAGTAAGTACAGCTTACTCTTATTATAAATAGTTGTGTAACATTGTACATTGTACTACATAAACATACATAACTTAAAGAATTTATTATGAACCAAGTTCGCATAACCAGCTATCCCGAAAAAAGTTACATTAGGAAATCACATTTACTGACATCGATATTAGTCTAACAGTTCAATTTGTTTTTTCTCCTTACCAATTACGAAGAGTCACGCGTCCAACCTTAAGGGTCAAAATAATATGAGATTGGTAGGCAATAAAATTAGTTCCCTTAATCGAGTGGGCTATCAAGCCTAGGCCGAGATGGTTTAATGAAAGCATTAAAGGCCTCTTCAGGCATTTTGATACGATCCATGTCTTTCTATAAATCTACCGTAGGTAATAAATTGAAAAAACAATGCTTATGTACCTATCAACGAACCTAAGATCCTGTTACACTACTGGTAATAAAATATATCTGTCAGATAAATGTTAGCCAACGGAGGAACGGAAAACCTTTTTAATTACCTATAAGTGTCTCCAGGCTAGACTATAAGTTATAGTGAATGAGCTACGGATACGGTGTTGCCCGTACAAACTAGGTGTATCTCCACCAAGTTAACTTTGCACCTTGGGTCCATTACGCCCTATACTACCGAGGTGCAAACTTAGGTTTGTGTAGATATAGTTTGCGGGGCATGTACCTTTTGTATGCTTGGTGTCGGATGTCGCGTGGGAGCGCTGGTGCAGAGATGTCGTTACAATCGCTTACCGAGCATGGATCTGACGAATCAAGGATATTAAATTTAGGGGCGGCCTATCGCGAACTCCGAAGTTCGCAAATTTCAATGTCTGTCCTTGATGACGACGATGACTCCGTCGAAGAGGATCAAGGCATGGTGGTCCTCAGAAAGGAGTCTCGTTACTTTAGCTGACTGGTATTTCCGAAGTTGACCACTCAATAAAACAAGCAAATGCCACTCATTTTCCTTCTCATCCGCGGCGTATAGAATGGAATGGAATGGAACGAGGACCGTAAAAGGGTCTACATTTTGCTTTCATCGGCCTCCCCCAATCAGCCCTACTACCACAAACTTCGACTTTTCGAGGATTTTTCTGTCACTCCAAAGAAGGCATCATTAGAGTGAGAGAGACAAATCCTCGAAATTTGCGGATTTCGAAGTTCGCGGTGATGCCGTAGGTACCTATGCGGCGCCAGTATGACGTGTAACCCCTCACTGGCGCTCGCGCAACTTATGAGAACACATCCCAGGCAGGTGTAGGCTTACGACGACTTACGAGCGCGTCAGCTTCACACCTAAATGCACAACGACTATTCCATCTTGATAGTGTATGATCAATTGATAGTGTAGCCGACAACGCGGACTCTGACATAAGTTAGCAGAGGATGACGGAACGGCGTTTCAGTATAAATTAATTATCATGGCTTATTCTGGACACTTCCTGTATAAGTTCGGACTAATTACATACCTAAATTAGATTTGATCAGTGCGTACTGCGTATCCCTGACTCTTCCTGTGGGTAACGTAAGAGTCGACTAAGGGACTGAAATTGGGCACAAGCATTCATTTATAGAAGATTGATGATGGGCACAGCGTCATCATTACCTACACACTACTGCGGTTGCCAATCCGATTACCAAGGGTGACGATTATGGCTATCCCCTAATGCATCCAGACGCGTAGTTAATAGAAGCCTACGTCCATAAGTGGCCTTAGATTGATGATAAGTGAGGAATAAAACTGATCCTTAAAGCTCAAAAGTACAATCTGAAGGAAAGATGATGAGTCTAGCAAATTAATTTCGTTTCTTACGAATAACCGAAGTCAGCATTAAATATTATGTAGACCATACTATCTATATGTATTATGCTGTACCGAACTATTACTTAGGTAACTTTGGCTGATATGGGTTGTTATTGGTAGTTTTTAGTAGAACCTACCTAAGACACCCGATTTTTATTATTTGGTTTATTTATGGCGACCTCACAACACAACGGTCACCAATTTGAATAACCATTTATACTTTTATACCAACATTTATAAATATTAAGCTCGATCATAAAACAGGAATTATCAATTTTTATTATTTGATTGACATTTATTGATTTTGGTTAAGGTAGGTATTTGTATATTGTGTGCTTAAAGAACATAAGTCTTAGGTATATATTTGATAGTTTGGAACCAGATATCTGGTGGCCAGTAAAACGCACTGTAAGTACCAACATACATAGCAAACATACATAACATACATAGCTACATTAGCTACTTACTCACAGATTACAAAACAAGCATGGTACATACATCCGCGGTGAAATAATGCAAATCGGGTGTGGATATTCATACAAAATACAGCAAACACTCTGATGGCAAATAGCTGGAATTCCTACATTGTAACAGCAGGATATTGTATTAGGATTTCTGAGGTTTTCAATCGAATCAAAAAAGTTGTCTAAGTACGTATTATCTGACGATAAAGTTAAATCTTTTTGCACGGGATAGAAAATTCGGGAAATTTCAATACAATGTCGTGTCAAAATGAGTTCGACCTAAATCTGTAAATTATTTGAAAATCTGTTTTTAAATCGACATATTTTTGTACCTATTTTGTACGAAAAATACACCTGTACTGTCTAATTTAACCGAGAGTGTAAGTACTAGGTATGTCGACAGCTTTCCTGAAATGCATGATATACCTACCTACTTACCTACCGCAGGCCACTCTGTAAAACCTTTGGAGATAATTTAAATAATTATATACCTAGGTGTATCAAACTAGTACCGAAGAATATTTAGGTATAAGATAAACTACCAGTAGGTCTATTAAACCATACCGTACAACGTCAAGATATAGGTAGTATAATTTGCAGTGAGACGCGATGTCTTGATTTTTGACAAAATGTAACGATTCCTTGGTCTAGATTGCTGATTTTTTTTGTAAAGGTACTCAAAAAGACTTCTCACTTCTGATTTATTCCGATATCCGAAACTAAATATAACTTACAACCACAGGTAGATAATTTTACTTTGTCATAACACAGCTCTGTAAGATTAGCTCTACGATGTAGCGAACCATCAAAAGCAAGTCGAGTACCGCTCTAACATCCATATAAATGATTATCACACATGAGGATCTGAAGATAACACACGCGGCAGCTTCTTAAGATTCTGTAGGTACTTACGTGACGCGGGTAGGCTCCACAAAATCCGACCAGATGAACGTTTTTAATTTGTCACTGTATTTTTAAAACGGAGTCCGAATTCTTAATTAGTGAACTAACCCCCAATTAAGGTCACACAAAAACTCACTATCGTCTGTTGACAACGGTTCGGGCGCTTATCGCGGAGCCGCGTGATTGGCGGAGGCGTGCGGTGCGCGCGCCGGTTGCGGCGGACTGCGCGAGCGCAAAGCTGGGCATGCGCTCCCGAGTGAAGAAGCTTTTCCACTGTCATATGAACGGACATGCTTGTTTTTGTTTTGATCTCCGAGAACTATTAAGCGATTTTCAATGATAAGAATTTATTCGATTTGTAATTAAATTTTATTGTCTTAATTGACATGTCTTAATTAAATTGAAGTGTTCGTTTCAATTTATTTATACTTAATATGTGAAATGTAGATGTTGTTTACGTAACGATTTACACCTAGTGTTTTCTTTGCGGTAGGAAGTGAAATGATAAATGTTTCATACTAAAATTATATTTCACGCGATTTACTCACATTTTTATACGTAAATCGAAAAAAGCTTCGTCGCGCAGCCATGGCGATTGGCTCTTGAAGAAGCGCCTCATGTACGGAGGGAAACATGTCGAGTATTTTTCTACTTATAACGTGAGTAACCCGCGTAAAATATAATTTTAGGACGAATGTTTCGCTTGCTTTGATCACTGCTCAAGCTGTGAAGCTCTCACGAAACTTATGTTTTTAAGTTTATTGACGGCTTGTTGTCTGCTCAATTTTGGAGCAGGCTAGAGTTACTTGCTCGTAAAACCAATAAATATTATCTAATGCTCGATTCGCGATCACAAATGGAGAAAGGTTGTAACGACCCGCCCCATTAATAACCCCTCTCTTATAAATAATACTAAAACTACTTAGTCGACTCTCCTGCTTTTAAAGTTTTGGCCATGAAGAAGTGTGATCGTCTGAGATTGATGGTGGACCCTAACATTGTTTCATAGTAACCTAGAGTCTTTGACAATAACAGAATATGTGGAGCTTGTGGAGATAAATAATAATGCCTAGACTAAAGAATAAGGAAGTATATTCGCAAATTAAAACAAGATTATTAATAATTGTTCAAACAGTCACATTAAGATAAACATTTCTAATGTAAAGAAGTAGGTGTTTGGATGGCATAGCAAAACATAATTAATCAAATAGGGAAACAATTAGTAACTTAAAGTATAAATTTACAATGTAATTCATTAATATTATAGGAGCACCACCTGCGAAGAGAGATAAGCAATCATGAGAAATTAAAATATAAATGTTTAGTAGTATAAGGTTAAAAAAAACAATAAAAATAATTATTGTTTTTTTTTCCTAATCCACTACCAGCTATTTCTTGTCGCGGCTAACTTGTGATAGTCCATTCCTTTGCTTTTCTACCAGAGTTTCAAAGGAATATAAACATATTTTTACAACAATTATACTCTTTAAGTACTGAGTTAATATAATAAAATAGAACAATGGAAGATTATCCATATCCCTAGTCTACATTCATATGAATTCTTAAAAGAACTCACATCTATCTGTACATGTGATAGTGTTACTTCATCATGTACGAACTATCATCAAGCAGGATGTGGTCTGCGACCCTAGTCTAACCTATCAGATGCTACCAGCATTTCGGAAAGCCTATTCCAAGCGAGAAGAAATGCCAAGAAACTCGCTTGTACTGAGATTTCAGCTCAACTACCTTCAACAGTCATTATTTATATAGAGTAGAAGGAGTACTGTAACGGCCTTAGCCTATCCATTACTACCAATGTCATTTAGAATTCCAGATTTTAAAATCTATATGCATAAGAAGGTACCACATTCAAAGTATAGTGGTTACCAACTTCTGATCTTATGTTACATTCGATCAGTGCTAGATCCAATCGGTTTTCCAAATAATTCACCAGATCCTGTAATGGATTACAGATTATTTATATTTTAGCATTTATTGTATTCAGTAAGTTGAACTCAAATTAGATTTAAAAAGTTGATATGCTAATTTTAAAGCATAGGTAATCCATTATAATGGATTCCTTAAGATTTGTATATTTAAATACAAAGAGCCCTCACTTAGGGTAAACTTTAGATAAGTATGTAAGTATAGATAGATATCTGGTCTTGATTACTAATAAGTAACATAGGTTTTATTGTATAATATGAAAGCAAAGACTAAATTACTTCATAGCCTCTTTTGTGCTGTAAATAGTAATTTATTTTATACTATATCAATATGTATGAAGGTTTAGATTTGGATACAAATATATATAATAAATGCAGTAGATAGTCTTGAGTATATTAAATACTTGATTATTATACTGTGCCTTTATATGAATAGTATTTATAAAGATGGAAAAGATATTAATGGTATTTCAAATACATATTACAATGGTTTTCATGTGTTCAACCTAGATTACTAGATTAGGTAATTGGAGCTTTATTTCCAAAACAAAGCAGCTGCTCTGAAAATTATGCATGCACACAAAATAGGTAATTTACACAATGAAATCCCATAAAGATGATGGTATAAATTCTTCTAAATGGTAAGTTCAGGTTACCGAGATCATATTTCCGTGATGGAAAAGCAGTACACTACTCTGTGCACTATGCGCACTACAGACAGACATTTCTCACAGAATAATGATTGAAATTTCGTAGCACCGGGATATCTCTCAACATTAATCTCTACTTGTTAGTAGATCTCCGATCAATATACTATCAATATGCAACCCTTTGACGGGCGAAGCGGAGTTGGGTCCAAAGGCCTATAGTCAAGATCTCGCTAAGACAAGACAAAAATGGACACTTACCAGCTACCTCGAACTCACTTTATCATTAAATTCTTTGTCATCTGACTTAATTTTAATACATTAAAACTTTCCTACGACTTACACAAATACTAAGAAATCGCCTTGGCTGCATCGTTATCACCGTTCGGTATCTTGCAGCCAACGCAAACCGAAGGTACTTGCAATTTGCTCCACATTTTCGTTTACCACGTGATCCTCTTGCAGAGCGACCGCATCCTTTCGCACCTGAGCCAAAAATCCTCCCTTTTGCAAAAAATGGCGTCTATTTATAGGGTTTTCGAACAGCCTAAAATGTATCACTAAAATTCCCGAACCAAGTAAAACGTTGTTACTATTTAATATCGACCTTATTTTCTACAGCTTTAAGTTTATTTTATCTTGACTCTAGGTTTGACATAGAATCCCTTACTTTCTATATGATCTTTCGCCATCTTTTCTAGGATTTTGCACACGTTACTAGCATCGTCCTTTTTAGATTTTAATAATTTAGTACTGATGTTTGATCTAGCGATTATATTTCGAATATACTTTTTAGTTCGAATATTTATTTTAATTGTTAGTATTTTATAATACGAGTCCGACTAGACCCACTATCGCGTATTTCAACTGTCGGATTGAACGGAAATGAATTAATTCAATGAAGTACTTCGTTGACTATTTACGATCGTTTAATATCTTAATATTCGCCAATTGCGTTGGTTTACTATGGATACATATATAAAAATTATAAATATAATTATGGAATATATGTAGCAGTTCAAACGGACTGTTACAGCTTGCCCCTCGCGTTTTGGCAAAGACAGGAAGGTTTAACTAACCTGAATCGGAGCCAAAATGCAACCCCAATAATTATAGTTAACGTACAGTTATTGAAATTTTAAGAAAATAGAGAAAAGAAAAAGAAAGCACCCTTCTTTTTCCCTCTCGGCTGTGGTGAATATAATGACCATTACTGAAAAGATTCCAATCAATTTGGTGCAAACCTCAGATTAATAGTATATCGGTTCATGAGTCAAATTACTGACAGCCAGACAACTCATCTTAGCTGAAGCAGAAGGTTGTGAGTCTTCTGTGTTCTTTAACAAAGTCTTTGTTGTTTCATTTGAAATCTATAACCACATTGTTCGGTTGGCGATTTCGCCATCTACATTGTCCAGACGTAATGACGCAACAAAATCCTCTCCGCCAAAATGAGAGACCCTTTCGTTTTTCCAGTTGCCACCAATAATTGTTCTCCCCATAAAACCAAGTAACCGATCCAAAGTCCAACACCAAATAACTAGTATCTTCCTTTCTTGGCGATGTCCCATGTCCAAGCAAGATTAATCAGATAAGCATATCCATTCTTTAAATAAATTACTCTATTTCAAAAACCGACTAAAATTTCTAATTATATGTAACATTTATTGGCAAAACTATTGTTAAATAAATTTAGGGTTTCTAAAAACATCAGACTCGTAAATGCATCTATGTAAAATATAAAATAATATATTGAGACTTGACTCTTTGTTACAGTTTAGAATGTGTAGAATATAAATATAGTTTTGAGCTATGCTTCGCATCAACTCATTTCTCATGCTAATTCTGATTTCTCCCACATGACCACAAGGTGTGTACGAAGTTAGATCAGATATGAGCTTCTTGTAGAGTATGGTGTTATCAAAAAAATGTACCTTGTAATAGGTATCTGTACCATTAACCTAACACCAAGATTTTTTTGATAACCATATTGTGTTCCCACCCCCCGTTATAAATATCAATAACTGCTGTCGATATTCTAAGCCTTGCAAAGATGAGGGAACTCATTTGACCATAAAGAAAGAACACACTTCAGCACCCTTACATCAACACTTCCACACAACACAACACGCTCTTTAAATTAGTGCATTCTAAATTCATCCTTCCTCTTTCGCTCTTTCACATATTTCCCTTCAACATTCCAAGACCAATCCGAATATGACAATTATTGTTAACATAGACATCCCCTCCCCAATTATTGCAAAATTTATTACTGAAGTTGTAACAAACTTGAAATGAACCCTAATTTGCTCCGTATAACCTCCGTATATTCTAAATACCCCAACTACGCATTTACGCCAATGCTTAAGTATTTAAGTTGTGTACTCAATTCAAAGACTACGCATTAACTGCCATTTATTTCAAGGAAAACTTACAAATAAATAAATTCTTACGCATAAATGTTGATTACGCATATCTGCTACATTACAAAATGTATAAATTTTATAAAAGTTTACGCTTGTCGTTTACACTTCAAAATATAATTATAGCACTCATGAAATTCTACGCAAAGCCATAACATAGTACGCGACAACTGCAAAATGTTAAATAATACGCAAATGGTCACCTCAGATGAATTATATTCCAACATACCTACATGTTTTTCAAAAATCGAAAATATGATTAATTTGTATACACACATAGAATGAATACTTAGAACCTTATGGTACTTACGTTCATCTCTTTGTTATAAATCCACTTCCTTTTTAATTGTGATTTCGTAGCCTCGTAACAATTAACAAAAGAAAAGGCAAAGTATTTGCTTACACGGGATTCGAACCCATATCACGAACTTGACAGACGAACACTCTTCCACTGCGGTACCTATTCCTTACAAAATTATTAAATTATATTACAATTACTAGAACAAAACTTCTTATCTGAAATAAAATAACAAATATAAAAATATTGTGGTGGTACTGCAATAAAATTATGGTGTATTCTAGAACTGGAAAATATTTTATTAAGTGTGAAAAGTAACTACCATTCAAGTTTTGCTATGCCACCTTCGAGCTCGACTAAGTTTCATATTGGACATAGCTAAATATTTCAGCGTTAAACCGCTAGATGACGTTAAATCCCTTCTTCCCTATTAGTTTTTCCACTCGTTCACAGATGGCGCTAATTCCTTCTTCCCTATAGTTTTTCCATTCGTTTACAGATGGCGCTAATAAGTGTAGTTCATACTGTACCCTTTTATTTTTACTTTAAATATAGACAGTATTTATAAATTTTCCCTATAAATAATTTTATTAACATGAAACAAGACAAACTACCAAATTGTTAACATGCCGTTTACAAGTAACATCACTAATCAAAGAAATAGACGAGAATACTACACCCTATGGAGTTCGTGTTGCCTTGAAGAAGCCTGTGCCCTATAATGTTTTTGATTTTACTGCCTCAACCCGACTCGTTAGACGAGACGTCCACAGATTGATGTATTTTATTTTTGACATTGACAGATAAGACAACAAAAGGAGTGTATCGAACACGCCTCTCCTGCGCATAATATATTATCAATGTAAACAATCTTTAAGGTTACCATTAATTAATCAAACGATGAAGGAAAGGAACTGAAATTTATCCGTATTCCTGGCGTTATTTGCGAACTTACTCGGCGTGTGACTTTATAACCTATATCGATTGTATCTTCAGTTTTGTTTATGTTCCCTACGAAGTATGCTAACGATTAGTGTTGTAATGATGAAATGAGATGAATATTAAGACGTACTACAAATTCTATAACATAAAACTGCTAGCTTCATCATGTTATGAACTACGGAAATTTATGTAATAGGTAAGTAACCAGAAATGTTATTTGTGGTATATTGACATTGTAAGTTCGTTGGATAGACTGACTACATTATTCTGATATACATTCACAAATTATCATGAACTTTAACAAAGGAATAAGCAGAAACGATGGATTCTCTGGAAAATGATCCTGTTCTCTTAAATATTTTCTATTACATAGCTGCCTACTTGCTGCTTACTTGTGGAATTGCAATTATGTAATATTATTCATTAATATCCTACGTTTCAGGACTGAACATGCCCCCCTGTCGTTGCGACTTTTGGACTATTGTACTACTAAGTGCCAATCCAACTTCCCACATAATAAGATGAAAAGTTTACCCGAGATGAGATACATAATGTGATCTGACAACAATCATTGGTGCATTGATGATGATTATACTGTTAGGTAAGTTATGTCTATATACTAATCCTGAACTTTAACCCTATCCCTATGAAATATTTTATAACCTTTAGAAAGTCCCTAGCATAGTGATGGCTAAGCAGTAAAACAGTACTGTTACTAAATTTTATTGTTTTGTTTTCAGTAGTCTTCAAGGTCCTATGATATGATGATGATGATGAAGGGCCTAACATTACCAAACTTCACTGAATAAGTTAATAATATTCTTTTAAGATACTTATATTAATTAATGTGTTAGCTACTTTAGTACAAAATATGTGTCAATTAAATGCGGGCCTATTCTCTGGTTTTCCTATAAATGTTTTCATGTAAATTTTACTATTACAGATTGTGACAGATGAGTCTGCTGTATGAAAACTAAACATCATGCCCCCCCTTCTTTGCAAGTTTAAGACTACTGCCCCATGTGCTGATTCTACACATTGATGTTTACTGTGATCTACCGCTGCCTATTATGGTAATTTTTTTTAAATATACTATGTATAATGATGATGATTTTGAAGAAACCCGAGACCTAATACTACTAAGTTACCACAAAACCAATGATAAATGAGTTAGTATTAATATTAGTCAAGTAACTATTTATCTTAAGTTTTCACTACTGGCGTAAAATTTGTTATTATTATGAGAAAGTTTTTGCTGTAACTTGTATGTCTATAATTTTCACTAGTGTCTACTTATGTAGAATATTATCTAGAATCGACCTTTATGTAATAGCTGAACTAAAAAATGGATAACTAAAGTACTTAGTAATAACTGTTGGACTGGTTCATCTGTTGAATGAGACACAGACAGAGTGACTGAGATACAGACAGCGATTTAGTTTTACTATTGCTTACAGTTTATGAATAGAAAAGTTACAAAGTTATTAGTTCTGTCCATGAAAATCCTATCAGTGACTTGTACTTAAGCACAATTGAGAAAATAGTTTTAATTGGGAGCAAAACCTAACAGTATATAATGTTAATAATAATTAGAGATTTTAATTTATGACATACTTTTGTTTGTTTCAGAATTTATACCTGGGGAATAATGTATGATGATGTTGATATGAAGAGACTGCAGTATTTTATATCTATGGAATAATGTATAAAGATGTCAAATTGAAGCAACTGCGGAGGACCTAATCCCATACTCCAGGAACATGTGTGATAACCTGCTTATGAATTGCCTGCCTAACAACTGTATTGTTTTCTGAATCCATTCGAGCTAATTCTACTCTATAAATACTTCAAAATATGTCCCTGACTTCTAATTTTCTATACTTCCATGCTACTTACTTCCTACAAATACACATTATATCTGGTGAAACTTTCAATAAATGAAACAATGCTGTTGGTAATGCTTATAATTACAATATGATGTGTGTGTTATACATAGAATGCTGTTTGTATGTATTGCATAGTTTTACTTGAATCTTGAGTGTGTGAAAAGATAATTTTTATGCTTATGGCATGAAATGTTTGTTTTCTACTCTTTTGCATTTAGTTTGTGTGTACTAACTCATTCCTAAACTATCAATAAAGTGTGTGAATTATGTTTTATTTTCCTCTTGCTGGTTTTGTTGAAATTTGGCTATTGGTCACAGTGGAACAAAGCACTATGTATTTCTTGCTATTCTATTACTTTTGTCATGCCTTTTGATTACTACCCATGGGATAATTAAACACTTAAATTCATTGCAAAGGCTTGCCTTATCTCACATTCTAATCATACATTCATACTTCATACTCACTGCCTTACTGAAATTTATAGCTAAATCATGTGATTTCACATCATACATTCTATTCTGTCTGGATTCGAACCAGCTATCTGAACTAGTAGACCTTAGATTCTAAACATTTAGATTCACTAACACAATAAATAATCCTGGCTTGATTTAAATTACCTATTATGGTTGATGTAAATAAGCATCTACAGACTACCTATCTAAGCTATTGCTTTTCTCTGAGCTGAATTTAGCAATTATGTAATATTTTATGTAAGAACCCGCTCATTCATCTAGCTTAGCTTCAAGGAATTATATGATTGCACTAAATTACCTAGGTACATAGCTAAAATGTAATACTTTTGCTGTATGAAAAATGTAGTCACTCGACCAGCCTAGACCTACTTGAAGAATATGTAAGTACATTATGCACCTAAAAACTCCTAGTTTCCCAGTATTCAAGGTTCACATTATTTTGATTACCTTAGGCGATACGATAAGTGACTGGGGAATACCTAGTATACATCTTACTGTCAGATTTGACACGTGAGTCACGTGACCGGCTCCTAGCAGTCTTGCGCGCGAAATCGTACTGATAACGTGATAACAAAGATGCGCGTGAGTTTTCTCTTGTTAGTGTGTTTTAAGTTATTTCCTAAATAGAAGTAAACAATCGTGATTGTGTACCTACAATGCAAGTGTGAAATTTTACTAAGTTATTGTAAGGCACGGCACGGCATAACCTATCGTGAACCTGTAAAAAATGGCTTTTCTCGTTCGAAATTTAACTAAAAGTGATTTTATTTATTATGATAAAAGTGACAACATGTAAATAACCAACCAGTGATACATAAAAGATGACAACAAGTGTTCAAATTGTTGTGAATGTTATGTGCAATGAGTCCCTGCCATTTTGTTCTTCTGCACTTGTCAGGTTAGTTTAGGAAATTATACCTAATTTAAATTACAAAAATTGGAAATATGATCTTTAATCATTGAATCGGCAATGAAAACCCGATTCCGGAACCGCGCATAGAATGAATCGCTATAGGTACACAAATGTCAAACTGTCATACCTATAAGATGACGTTTCTTATCAATGATATGACTGATAAGATATCACGATGCCCCCCTGACTCTTGAACTCTGAATTATCTTTGAAACTAAGTGCAAATAAGTTTAATAACTAAGTCAAAGTAATTACTCCGTACAAAGCTCCACAATTCTGTATTGCATCCGTTTTCACGTCAACAATTGTAGCAGGAAAGTCAAACTGGAAACTAATGATGAATCGACACATACATATCCTGGTTCTAGGCACCAAATGTAACGAACCGCCCCTCATTAAAACCCCTCTCTTATAAATATTACTAAAACTACTTAGTCGACTCTCCTGCTTTTAAAGTTTTGGCCATGAAGAAGTGTGATCGTCTGAGATTGATGGTGGACCCTAACATTGTTTCATAGTAACCTAGAGTCTTTGACAATAACAGAATATGTGGAGCTTGTGGAGATAAATAATAATGCCTAGACTAAAGAATAAGGAAGTATATTCGCAAATTAAAACAAGATTATTAATAATTGTTCAAACAGTCACATTAAGATAAACATTTCTAATGTAAAGAAGTAGGTGTTTGGATGGCATAGCAAAACATAATTAATCAAATAGGGAAACAATTAGTAACTTAAAGTATAAATTTACAATGTAATTCATTAATATTATAGGAGCACCACCTGCGAAGAGAGATAAGCAATCATGAGAAATTAAAATATAAATGTTTAGTAGTATAAGGTTAAAAAAAACAATAAAAATAATTATTGTTTTTTTTTTCCTAATCCACTACCAGCTATTTCTTGTCGCGGCTAACTTGTGATAGTCCATTCCTTTGCTTTTCTACCAGAGTTTCAAAGGAATATAAACATATTTTTACAACAATTATACTCTTTAAGTACTGAGTTAATATAATAAAATAGAACAATGGAAGATTATCCATATCCCTAGTCTACATTCATATGAATTCTTAAAAGAACTCACATCTATCTGTACATGTGATAGTGTTACTTCATCATGTACGAACTATCATCAAGCAGGATGTGGTCTGCGACCCTAGTCTAACCTATCAGATGCTACCAGCATTTCGGAAAGCCTATTCCAAGCGAGAAGAAATGCCAAGAAACTCGCTTGTACTGAGATTTCAGCTCAACTACCTTCAACAGTCATTATTTATATAGAGTAGAAGGAGTACTGTAACGGCCTTAGCCTATCCATTACTACCAATGTCATTTAGAATTCCAGATTTTAAAATCTATATGCATAAGAAGGTACCACATTCAAAGTATAGTGGTTACCAACTTCTGATCTTATGTTACATTCGATCAGTGCTAGATCCAATCGGTTTTCCAAATAATTCACCAGATCCTGTAATGGATTACAGATTATTTATATTTTAGCATTTATTGTATTCAGTAAGTTGAACTCAAATTAGATTTAAAAAGTTGATATGCTAATTTTAAAGCATAGGTAATCCATTATAATGGATTCCTTAAGATTTGTATATTTAAATACAAAGAGCCCTCACTTAGGGTAAACTTTAGATAAGTATGTAAGTATAGATAGATATCTGGTCTTGATTACTAATAAGTAACATAGGTTTTATTGTATAATATGAAAGCAAAGACTAAATTACTTCATAGCCTCTTTTGTGCTGTAAATAGTAATTTATTTTATACTATATCAATATGTATGAAGGTTTAGATTTGGATACAAATATATATAATAAATGCAGTAGATAGTCTTGAGTATATTAAATACTTGATTATTATACTGTGCCTTTATATGAATAGTATTTATAAAGATGGAAAAGATATTAATGGTATTTCAAATACATATTACAATGGTTTTCATGTGTTCAACCTAGATTACTAGATTAGGTAATTGGAGCTTTATTTCCAAAACAAAGCAGCTGCTCTGAAAATTATGCATGCACACAAAATAGGTAATTTACACAATGAAATCCCATAAAGATGATGGTATAAATTCTTCTAAATGGTAAGTTCAGGTTACCGAGATCATATTTCCGTGATGGAAAAGCAGTACACTACTCTGTGCACTATGCGCACTACAGACAGACATTTCTCACAGAATAATGATTGAAATTTCGTAGCACCGGGATATCTCTCAACATTAATCTCTACTTGTTAGTAGATCTCCGATCAATATACTATCAATATGCAACCCTTTGACGGGCGAAGCGGAGTTGGGTCCAAAGGCCTATAGTCAAGATCTCGCTAAGACAAGACAAAAATGGACACTTACCAGCTACCTCGAACTCACTTTATCATTAAATTCTTTGTCATCTGACTTAATTTTAATACATTAAAACTTTCCTACGACTTACACAAATACTAAGAAATCGCCTTGGCTGCATCGTTATCACCGTTCGGTATCTTGCAGCCAACGCAAACCGAAGGTACTTGCAATTTGCTCCACATTTTCGTTTACCACGTGATCCTCTTGCAGAGCGACCGCATCCTTTCGCACCTGAGCCAAAAATCCTCCCTTTTGCAAAAAATGGCGTCTATTTAGAGGGTTTTCGAACAGCCTAAAATGTATCACTAAAATTCCCGAACCAAGTAAAACGTTGTTACTATTTAATATCGACCTTATTTTCTACAGCTTTAAGTTTATTTTATCTTGACTCTAGGTTTGACATAGAATCCCTTACTTTCTATATGATCTTTCGCCATCTTTTCTAGGATTTTGCACACGTTACTAGCATCGTCCTTTTTAGATTTTAATAATTTAGTACTGATGTTTGATCTAGCGATTATATTTCGAATATACTTTTTAGTTCGAATATTTATTTTAATTGTTAGTATTTTATAATACGAGTCCGACTAGACCCACTATCGCGTATTTCAACTGTCGGATTGAACGGAAATGAATTAATTCAATGAAGTACTTCGTTGACTATTTACGATCGTTTAATATCTTAATATTCGCCAATTGCGTTGGTTTACTATGGATACATATATAAAAATTATAAATATAATTATGGAATATATGTAGCAGTTCAAACGGACTGTTACAAGGTCACTTCTCAAGTTACTTTGCATACCTACTCAAAAATAATCATGCCGTCGCTAGCACAAACGAGCTTCTGTAAATCTTACTTTCATAGCACGAAGGATACTTTTATAGTGAAAGCCTTCGTTCTTGGGCTAATCAACTTTTCGATCGACACTATTTTGTCCCGTAACGCAGGTGACAATTTCATCAAGTTTGCTAGAAAAAATGCTTATAAATTGTACATGCGTTAGGCCCCACACAAGTTCACATCGATACATTTAGGTTCCAACTGTTTTTCATTGTCAATATGTGTAGTATTAATTGACGTATATTTGTAAGTTCATGAAAAGTAACACAGCAGACAGATAATATGTCGATCGAAAAGTTGATTGGCCCTTATCCATTATAATATAACAAACTACGATTTTTTTCTAATTGCATTAAAAAGGATTACCTTTCCTTACAGATAATTAGTTGTTAAAAGTCAAGAACGCAACAAAAGATTCCAATTTTACTAGCGACCCCAACAATGTTGAGAGCGGTATTCCGTTTTATCACAACCAGAAACTATTAGCACTTTAGAGAGCAAGATCTGTTCGTGTGGGGCAGGAAGAGCCGTCCATCGTTTTGTACTTTTTTCTCGTCGAGATTTTTTAGAGATATCAAGAGCCGATGAGATGAGGATTAAATTGTGGTTCGTTACAAGTAGTTTACCTACTTTATACTTGTAATATTGTTTACGTTCGAGACCAGAAAATTTGATAATATCAAGAGTATGATGAACTTATAGCTTTATAAGTACATCAGCAGTTCGATTGCCCCAACACCCGAAAAACATATTCAAATCGACAGAGGTTCCATGATTCCATCAGACATTCTATCTGATCCACCTAACCCCATTATCGTCAATGATGGTCTTACAAGTTGGAGCGTAAAAAATATATGAACATGCATTGCGATAAGGATAGAGGCGTGTTTAGATATTTTTGAGCGCTCCGGACGGTACGATATATCTGATGGCGACTGTAAGTGCAAGAGATGCATGAAATATATTTATGGTTGATAGCTGGCTGTTCCCACTGCTGGCGAGTATATTTTCTACTAGCGACCCTCCCTGGCTTCGCACGAAAAAATCCTTCCTCTTCAGCGACTACCTAAGAAACGCTTGAAAATCCGTTGCATAGGTACAGATAGTGACACGTGTGGTTGTTTTATACTATGTAGACCAATCGTCAGTAGAATCTAAAAAAAAAAACAAACCTAAAAACTTGCGTTATTCCATAATGACGCACTTTTATAAAATAATCTCGGTTTTATTTCGAACTTAAAATCCTAAACCTCAAGTTCACATACATTTTTAGTTTAAATTATTTATATTTATTAGTATTAACGTAAAAATATATATCTGCGATCGATTTTACACGATTGGTAATAGAGAAGAAAATTCGCAGGCTTGTAAAGAAAAACTCAACAGTCGCTATACTGGCTGTTCATTCACCGCCGTTGGTGTTGGTGAGACCAGAGTGCGTAGCCAAGATGCCAATTGCTGACGCTCAGTAACGAAGCGTAGTTTTCTCTCTTTCACTCTTATTTATGAGACAAAGACAGTTGCGTTTCGTTCGCGACTATGCTTTAGCGATTGGCATCATAGCTACGCACCCAATGTCTATGGGTGTCAACGTTCGTTCTGGGTATAGGTTGTGGGATGAGATACATGAAAACACTATGGCTTTCAATAAATCATTTAATTTGTTTACAAATTGCTGATTCCTGCATCTAAAGCCGTCTAACGGTACAATATCACCGTTAAGGTGGATGTCCCTGTGCGATTTTCATACAAATTTGTCGACATTAACTCTGTTAATTAGTAGACTTTTTGTAATTTTGAACCTTGCTAGTAAGTTGTACGTATCCCGTAGATGGCGCGTATGTAAAAAAAAGTCCAAAAAGTGGTATAGTATTTCTGAATTATCAATTTGAAAATTGATACAATTTCGCTCTTTGCCTTTGTATATGTGCGTGAATAATATTATCCATGAAAACTAACATGGAGGCAGATGACAAGGTAAGTTTAACCATATCCATCACAGATGTCACTTTAAAACTGCTAGTTAAATGACTTCACTAATTAGTAATATATTCGGTCAATAGATGGATTATTAAAAGTAAGCGTAATTAATAAAATAGGTATGTTGTTATTGTTTTTATCAAATAAAATATCCGGTAAAATTTTATCCCTCGATTCGCCAGGTCGGATCTCAAAATACAATATATCGGTCAGTATTTTTTATGAATTACAGCCAGTAGGTAGTTAGGTAGCTACTTTTGTATCTAACTATGATGCTCACTTTAATTCTCATTTAGCGTAACTTGTACAACAGTTTGGAAGAAAGGAGCACATTAATATGATAGGTACTAATTAATATCTGAGAGGTAATAAATAAAATAAGTGGCTATAAATTCATAATAATAATAAACAAATAAATATATCGGGACATCTTAAGCTTAAATTAAGGCTTGTGTTTGTGGGTAATAAGAAATAAGCGATGATACATATCATGTAACTACATACAGATACTTAAACACATAGATAGCCACGATCAAGGAACAAATATTTGTGATAAAAAAAATACACAAAATAATGCTTTCACTGGGATTCGAACCCGGAACCTCCAGCTTCATAGATAGGGTCACAACTAACTCGGCTACCGAGGCTGACGACTTTAATTTAAATGGACGCGTAAAATACTTTTTGGTAAGTGGTCACAAAATATTTTGTTCATTTGTCACAGCAAAGTCAATGTCATCTATGAGTCAACATTTTGCAATTTTGTTCCACAAGTCAAGGCAAAAGTGTTCGTTTCGAATAAAATCGATATCATAAACATGCCCACAACGATGGGCAGAACGAATAAAAATGAGTACCGAAAACACCGTTGATCTGGGGGGGAAAAGAAAAAGCGTCGAGTAGAAGCGGGGTTACTCCTTCACCATGGCACCACATAGTAAGTATCTCGCCGTAGCGAAAATTTAAAATTTGAAGCGTAATAGTTAAAACACCTATTTAATAAGTACAACTGTACTCACGTGTACTGCGATAAGAGTTTATCGGAATACCCGAGCCGCTTTTAAAGTAGTTAGAACATTTTTTCTTCTATATTTATGACACTCTCACATTTTACTCTCACATTAAATTTGCCAGCTAATCTTTGTGTTAGGTAACGATTCAAATGATTCTGTAGTAGATATACATATTATTACCTTTATTCTATTGCCAATTGCGACACGAACTTTGTCAGTTATTATTAATTTCAATAAAAAGAACAGATAGGGAGGTATAATAAATTAAATTCACCAATGTGACAATTTCAGGAGGATAGCAGCTTGGCGGGATATTAAGACCGACCAAACTCACGAGCCTGAAACATCAGACTCCACCAATCAAACCCCAATTATTTGTGCAACTAATACTCAGTGAGTGTTTACTACTTTTAGAGTTGTATAATTCATTATGGAATTCATATCATATGAACCTAATGTCGTCGTATTAGAGACTAACTGTAGCTTAAATAACTATGTGTAGGTACACATATATTGCAGGACAGCGAAAGTATTCAGTATGTTATAGGTGTGTAACTTGTCAATCTATAATATGTAATAGATAACAATACCCATATACTTTTCACTTGACATATTCCAACAGTCATTACTGTCATTAGACTTACAAAGCAATACTAAAGTTTTAGCTACGCATGTAATATTTTCAAATAATTTCATTCAAACTGTCCACTCAAAGACATTACCTTTTCAAATCAACCAATCACCATGTGAGACGGCGCTGCGCGCTGCATACTGTCGGCAACCTCTCAAAATGAGCGTCTCAGACCGAGCAGAGTCACAGTTAAAATTATCGTGTTATTGTGTACCTATGAATAATTAGTATATTTTAATTTCTCGCAATTAAAATAAAAAGTAAAGTAGCTCTGGTTTAGAAACCATATTACTGGAACAATTTGAAAACAAACGATGAAAAAAAAACTCGCGGTATTATTATGGCTTGTTTTAGGCTGTTATCAAACAACATATTTATTATACTAATATCATGGGGCATTCCTCCACAAGTCGACCTACCTAGCGTCCAGTCCCCGCCTCCTATATTATTGTGATATGAGCTAGCTTTATTGACTGCGTAACTTACTTTTCCTAACTAGTGCGGAGAAGTAAAATTTTGCGCACGCTTCTCGTACGTTAATTTCTCTTTTTAAGGCACTTGTTATGAGAAAAGTCGTTCGATACACGTGTAAAAACTTATTTTTAACTCGGGTGATTGACTTTCATCCTCGTGGAAAAAAATTTTTTTTTTGCACTTGCATCGAAATGCAACTACTACTACTACTACTATTCTTCCCCTCTTGCTCGCACCAGTCGCGCCAATATGCGTGTGCGACAAGGATGACTGGAAAATAACTTGTACAAACATTAAGTTTAATCACGTTTCTGTAATATTATTATGAAGGCTATTCTTCTGTTTCTACCTATCGTTATCCCGGCTTTTGCCAGGGTCCGTACCTACCTTTCCTCCTCTTTGCGCGATCCTGGGCATCTTCATACTTCACTGTCTGTCCATCTGTCTGTCTATCACCAATATGTATTTAATGGATAATTAGTTGAAATTTTCTCAGATGATGTACAGTCAGCAGCAGATATTGCTAAGCGGGCAGAGTTTTCAAAATAAACTATGCACGACTATTAGAGTGTGTTAAGATCATTGTGAACACCCTACTCGTTAAGCAATATCTGCTGCTGATTGTACCTACCTAAAATATTGCCGATATAACAAGAAACACTAAAAATAATTAAATATTTATATAGCTATGTTTTGTCGTGTTTCGAATAATAACAACATAATTTAAAAAAATATATTTCTTTATTATTGGACGATTAGTATATGAACAAATAAATATATTTAGCATGTGACCATCTTACACATATCAACCTAGTGCCACAATAAACTCCATCAAGGCTTGTGTGAGAACTAAACTACAAAATATGTAATATAGAATAGATACATACAAATACTTAAATACATATTGAATAGTTGGAGTCCTAATTTTATTAATCTGTACGTAGGTATGAACATGGCATTATGATTTTAGATTAGGCAATCTCTTATGGACCTATAATGATAACCTATCAGGTTTTATACTTGCAGACTATTTTATTCAAATAATTTTAAGTTTTATAGTCTACCTAAAACCTTCTCTTCTTAAATCACTCTATCGATTAAAAAAACGCATCGAAATCCGTTGCGTAGGTGTAAAGATTGAAGCATACAATAGGGATATAGGGACAAGAGAATGCGACTTTGTTTTATATTATGTAGTGATATGGAAGATTATAACCCCTTTATTCATAACCGTCTCCTAATTTAGCAAACTGTTTTTGGGGTTCCGTTGCCAAAATTGCAAAAAACGAAAACCTTATATTCGTCAAGTCATGTCCGTCTCTGTCCGTGTCTGTCCGTCACATCCAATTTACTCGGAAACAATAAATGGAATACTCGGAAGTAATGATATTTGGTGAGGATTGTGTTGTATGAACTGCCAATGATATATAAGTAAAGATACGTCTTACTCTAACAAAATGAGCGAAATAAATACTTCACACCATACACCTCCTACAATTTATTGATAGTTGACAAACACTTATCTTCATACTTCATAATGCGTAAAAGAGATGGTAAAATACATATACTCGTATTTAATTAACGAAAAAGAGACAAGATGTATCTCTTATAGTTTTTGAGATAGGTTGTTTTAACTGTATTTTTTATGATAAATTGATAATGGTACGGAGTCCGACTCGCACTTGGTGGGTTTTTTAATTCATAATACATACATAATTATTATATACGTATAAAAATCAACTACAGGAAACAACGTATCACCTTCCTAGTAAGTTTGTGTGTCTGTTGGTCCATACGGAAGAAAACGTTGATTTAAACTGAATACCTAAATTCTCAAATTTGAAGTCTTCATGACCTAAAAACTAAATAAACCTCCACGTTAATGAAATCAGAAGATCTGTTTGTCTGTTCGTCTCTGTGCCTGTTCATAGCCTGGCTGAAAGTTATAGTTTGCCTGTCGATTTGCCTGCCCACCTGTTTTCTTTGTTTGAATGCATGATTTTTGTACATGTGACCGTTTCAATTCGTAACAGATCCCTGTAAAATACACTGAGCAAATTTGATAGTCACCTACTTACCTATGTGTAAACATAATTATTGATAGGCAAGGTTTTGTATATTTATTTTAAAATATACTTTCTGCAAATAGGTAGGTAGTTAAAATATTTTTTGTGCTGTCCACATGGCTTGTTAAGAAATTAAAACTTGTTTGAACCCATTGAACTTAAAGATCTAGAGTATTTCCGCTGGGAAACAATTCTTATTATAATAAGCGAACTCTGATTCAGAAAATATTATTTTGCATCCGTCTGAATTTCACAACTGATTCTTGTAAAATGGTATGTAATGAGTATAAGTTGAGTGGCCGTGTGGTGATGGCAATAGAAATACATTTGTTACCACCCCAACTCTTCCCGTGGGTGCCCTAATAGTCAACTAAGGGATTCGAAGTGTCACTGACCATTATTTATTGAATATTGGATGATGGGCAACAGCTTGCCCTGCGTGGCGATTATGGGTATTTACTTCCTAATGCATCCGTATGCTTAGGTACCTAATACGAGAGGCCTTTGTCCAGCAGTGGACTAATTATAGACTGATGATGTGATCTGAGTTTAAGTTACCGTACGAGCCCAACACTTGCCCCATTCTTGATGGTGGATGTGATAAATAAAATCACTGATCTATGGTTATGATATAATTTATTGTAAACTAACGCATGAAGAGTATCAGCTACGGACGTATAAACGTTAACGAATAAAGTAATTAAAATAAGTGTATTAAGTCAGCGTGATCGTGGGTACAGCAATTATATTTAATGCTGTCGGGGGGATGTGCAGTGCTTGCAATGTACAGTTACTATAACTTTTCTTATGACATACATAAAGAATTACCACATGACTTGATGCCCACCTGACGGTGTGTTTATTTTGTAAAGTTTCAAAATCATTGTTTGTATGTCTGTCTGTCTCTCTGTCTGTTTAGGGCTCCCTCTAATCCCTCTATATGGCATTTTTTTTTCGAAACGCTTATGTTATAAGAGACTTGGCATAATCAATTTTTGTAAACAATATTTAGAATATTACTTTGCCAGAAACTATTTTGGCATATTATTATTTAGGTCATGTGTTATTTCGCAGAAATTGGATTTCCATATTTTTGGCATAGGTACATAATTATACACGGTGTTACGCGAGCACTGCGAAAGATTTTAACTATGCATTCTAGACATCAAAATAAACACAAAATATTATGAGACCTTATGTCAATTCCACCAAAAAAATTTTTTTTCTTTTTTTTAGGCCGATTTGAATATTTTTTAACATTTCCAGTACTTTTTATCATAACAACAATTTGTTTAAATTATTTATTTCAATTGTTTTTTTAGGTACCTACAGGTTATTTCGTCAAGTCTATTCGTATTTTTTGATTGTCAGGCAAAAGGTGTGGTAATATTAGAACACATTGTGGTAGCATTGTAATTCAAAAGAAGTTAAATGACGAGTTACGTCGAAAAACTTATTTCGAAAAAAGGTTGATTATCTCGCACCGACTTCTAAGAAATCTGTAGGATACCTAGCCATAATATTTTATTTCAATGAATAGGGTAAAAGGTTTAAAGGTTTGTGTAGGAAATCCTAAGAAGTAGGAACTAAAATTATTTTTGACTTTTTAGTTTGGGCGAATTTTTGAAGGCGGTTTTATTTTTATTTTAAAATATTTTATTTTTTGCTTTTTAGTAGTGTAAAATCGTTATTTAGTATGCTCTAAATACTTATAATTAGAATGTACTGCACTGTAATAGGCCAGAAAACCTGAACTGGATACCTTAAATATTCAAAGAATTATCCCATTATGAAGGAGATATACATTGTATCATCAGCAAGTATGAATAATTTCAAAGATTATTGGTAACAGCCTTAGCATGCCTATATTATTTAAAGAATCATTTACCGCTAACCAACATGTCATAACTACTAAGCAAACACTTAAATAGATATATTCAAAGAATTATCCTCCAACTCCTAATAGTTAAGGAGTTATACCTTTCGTCATCAGCTCACCAACATGAGACTATGACCACCTAAAGGCAAATACTCAAATAGCTTCCAAAATACATGAACTGTGTTATATTTAAAGAATTATCCCCCAACTCCTAATTCCTAAGGAGTTGTACCTTCCATCATCAGCTCACCGACATGAAAGGATGACCACCTAAACGCAAAAACTCGAATAGCTTCCAAAATACATGAAATATGTTATATTTAAGGAATTGTCTCCCAACTCCTAATCTCTAAGGAGTTGTACCTTTCATCATCAGCTCACCAACATGAAAGGATGACCACCTAAAGGCAAATACTCAAATAGCTTCCAAAATACACGAACTATGTTATACTTAAAGAATTATCCCCCAACTCCTAATTGATAAGGAGTTGTACCTTCCATCATCAGATCACCAACTTAAAACGTTCATGACTAGACGCAAATACTTGATTAGTCTTCGAAAATAAATGAAAAATGTCATGTGTGCCTACAACATTTGAAGAGTTCCCTCGATTTCTCCAGGATTCCATCATCAGATCTGGATTCGGTGACAATGGGACCAACTAGAAGGTATACCCATTTAAACAAAAAAAGAATTTTTCAAATCGGTCCACGCGTCTTCGAGTAATCGGCGAACATACATAAAGAAAAAAAAAAGATTTCGACGAATTGTAAACCTCCTCCTTTTTGAAGTCGGTTAAAAAGAGAGTGTCTCTTTTATTTACACGGGAGTGCGCATCTTTTGTTCGTGTTTTTTAACCGATAGCTCGCGGTGAGACCAGTGCCTTAGGTTAGAACTGCCACCTTATTAGTAAGTCACTACTATATCAATGTAAGTACGTTAGGTTAGGTTACAATTGCGACCTTATCAGCAATTGACTGTTATGACAAAGTGGTTTAGGTTAGGATACAACTGCGACCTCAGCAAGTCAGCAGTAATTCACTGCTATGGCAAAGTGGCTTCGGTTAGGTTAGGTTAGAATTGCGACCTTGTTAGATTAAATTATGCTCAATTAGTAAGTCTACAGTAGAGTAAATTGTATTTCCATTTCAACAATTATAAAGAAAAAGAAATGTATTTTCCTTTACTGTCATGGCAAAAAACTCGACAAGAAAACGTTATGCATATCTTGCACGGGAAAGAGAGGGCTGGAAGATACTCCAACGACAAGTGAATAACTCTGTGATGATGATGATGAAGGTGACCGTCTGTTATATTATAAGAAAAAGATTTGAGAGTTCAACCCACAGTCCCTTATATTCCAGTATGTGTGTCTATTTGTCCGTCCGTGGCTAAGCTCGGCGATCGTTAAGGTGCATGCAGGCCAAAAGAGCATTCGCTGTTCTAACCCCCAACTCTACGAAATTCGATCGTTACACGAAACGAGATTCGTTGAATTCGTAGAGTGGGGGATAGAACAGCGAATGCTCTTTTGGTCTGCATGCACCTTTAGTGTCAACTAGAAAGCTTAAATGTGGCATGTACATGTATATTTTTATACCACCGACATCGACAGAACGATGAAAAAAATGAAATTTTACGGTAAGTATCTATAGAGGACACGTAAAATGATGATGTTTTATTTGCACTTTCACCTTATGGTATGTGGTGTCTTTAGGTATGTGACCTTGTCATCAAAAGCGGTTGTTTATGCAATATAGAAATAGATAAAAATCTCTTGAAAACTCCAAATAATTGTGCCAGGGAGACACTAAACTTATTGTTAGAATAATATTTATTTTACGTAATGTATACCGTTTTTTAGTGTGGGGATACAACAGGAACCCCTGTCTCTCTATATCTCCGTACACTGCTAACTTTAGTGATCGTTAGTAAATACCTACTAATAATATATATTTGGAATGAATGAATGAACGAATGAATTAATGAATGAATGAAAAGTTAAATAATTAAACGTAAAGTTTAATTAAATAAACGTTAGTTATGCACGTCGATAGATGCGTAATAAGTCGTTCACATTTCTTGTTAGATTTGCGGATAAGTTCGAGCATTTTTTGAAGGGGGTAGTAACAAAAAAATGCTAGTAATTTGTATTTTAGTCTACTATTATTTATTGTACTGGTGAAAAAGTAACCCTGTATATCTATGTATTATTCATTATATCGTCGTTCATCACAAATAATAGCGCTTGTTGTCGGACGGTAAAATGCACACTACGCAGCGGTCTTGGGTTCAATCCCCAGCCCGAATCATTTACTTTATTTTATAA